>JARYGA010038610.1:0-64846 GCA_030545235.1 Helianthus tuberosus
TTTTTCACAAACCACCCATCACCCCAGAACCAATTTTTATTACCACACCCCTTGTTTTTAGTAAAATGCGGTTCTTTTGAAAATCATATAAAAAGAGGTGACTTAGTTTTATATCAAAAAAAAAAAAAGAGAAAAAAATCTCTAGCTACTTAAAATAAATAAGCAAAAATTATTGCTTATAAATATGTAGTTTATAACTAAGTCACAAACAAATAAATTTTCAAAAGAAACCCGACATTTTACGTTTTAGCCACTTTTCAATAAAACTATCCTACCCTTAGCCAAAGCCTACCATTTCAAAGTTCTCTTGATATTTACAAAGATTATGTTAAAAATGAGGAGGTTTGATAACTTGTCAAGCATATGGTAGGAGTAAGTTTCATACCGGTATCGAGCGTTTCACCTATACATCTTCGGCCGAGTGTTGAGTAATCACTTGTGAGGCGTGTGAATTTGTATATAGCTAAATGAAATTTTATAAAGGCATGTTATGCCCAAAAATATTTATTTTTCTTATAATAGGTTCAAAATAGATATGTCGAATAGGATTGTAAATAATATAAAAACAAGAATAAAGAACTTGGGTTCCCGACACTCTACAAACAAAACCCGAAAACTTCTTCTCTACCAATTCCATTTGGGTGTGTAAGCAACATTAAAGAGTTTTGCTTGAGGACAAGCAAAGATTCAAGTGTGGGGGTATTTGATGTGCTTAAAATACAACATATAAATTGTATCAAATAAGGTATAAAAAAACCCTTTTTAGTACTAATGATGGAAAAAAAACATGTTTCTTTGTTTCTTTTTAAATTACAGGGTCAAAATAGCTTAAACACACAAAAGGAACAATTAACGACAAAAACCAACATAAATACAAAAGATGAGAAGTTGACACTTCATACCGACCCTCTGAGCTTCACCCCAAGGCCAAAAATAACAAGTCAGAAGGCTGACATGGGGCTGTGCCATCCTGACATGGGGTTGTGCCACCCTGACACGGGGATGTGCCACCCTAACTCGGGGTTGTGCCACCCTAACACGGGGCTGTGCCACCCTCATCATGGGGCCGTGCCACCTTAGCACGGGGCCGTGCCCAGTCAAGATTCTATGCAGAAGAAAAGACAACAGCAAAGGACAAAACTGACAGCCAACACGGGGCCGTGCTCAGCCAACACGGGGCGTGGTCAACTCAAAGATTTTCAGAATCTGCGATAGTACAACAAGTACATTGGGCACGGGGCCATGTTGACAGTCTATTTTTAGCTATAAATAGGGAAGCTTGGTTTCATTTCAACTCATCCCTAGGCAAACCACTTCTCTCTCACTTGCCACCACTCCACAACCACTACAACACCATCATCCACCACCATCATCCATTTTTCCATCTTTAGTGTACCAACTCGACTTTCTGGGTCATTACTTGTATCTGTAATTTCTTGCTTAATTACTTGTACTCTCGAGATTCCGATTAACGCAAATTTTACAACGCGTTCATAACGCTTATTCAAAACACAGTTATCACAACTAAACGCTACTCATAATGCTTACTATTTAACACATTTTATCACTTGTTTATACTAAACGCTATCGCAGCGCTAACGCAACGCAATCTCAAACTCAAAACGCAGATTTACTTTTATGCATTTATGTGTTATGTGTGTTAATCTTGTGATTACTTGTTTGATGCTTTGTGGTTATCTCAACGCAACGCTTACTCGCAACTCGCTTAAACGCAATATAACGCTTAACACATGAAACGAAAGTTGGAAAACTAACTCGCACGACACGGCTGTCCGAATGGACATCCGATCGAATGGACACCTGTCCGGATGACCATCCGATCGGATGGCCATCCGACCGAAATGCTATCCGACCGAACACACTACTCCACCGACTTAACTCTCCCTCACCCTCTATAAATACTGCCCGTACACTACTGTTCACTGATTTGACACCTCCATCCGACCACCTGCACTTAAGTCACTCTCAGGCACTCTTTCCCTCGATTCAAGGCTATTTCGTAAGTATTTCTCCTCAAATCTTGTACAATCATCATCATCACTACACACTTCTACATCATCTTCTCCATCAAAATCACACACAAACACTGGTTTTCTTCTCGAAATCGCCTGATTTGGACTCCTTGAAGGTGGTTCTCACTCGGTTTCTTATGCAAACTGTTGTGTGAAATCATCTCATCAAGATTAGTTCAGATCTAAAGGATTTCCACACTATTCAACACAAATCTCAACAAGATCTCAACATTTTCAACTGTTTTCAAACTTTTCTTCAACTTTCTTCACTTTTCTACTCAAAACCAAGGGAATCTGGCCTCATTCAGACTCTCTACTCATTTTCTAGTTAAGAGCGGGCTTGAAAACGAATTTCCACCGGAGAGATGACCGATTAACGAGTTGAACATGAAATCCCATCAGGAACAGTAAATCTGATTGAATGGGGTGATTCCCATCCGATTGAATGAGCTGGACCTCGATGTGTTTTCCGTTGTTTGACACATCGTCACGCCGTCTCCGCTAACGCAAAGCTTGACACTTAGAGAATTTTATCCAAATTCAAACAACAGACCATCGGATCGAATGGCCATCTGTTCGGATGACCATCCGACCGAATGGACTGCCCTTTTAACTTTCAAGGCTTGAACTATTTTACGAAAACTTTAAACTACCAATTTCTCGATCGAATAGCCATCCGACTGGATGACTTGGCAACTATACTTTACATCGTTTAAACGCTACAACGAAAACTTCAAATTTTCAAAACGATTTACAAACACCCACATCTCATTCGAGTGGCCATCCGTTCGAATAGTCATCCGCTCGGATGACCATTCGCTCGAATGGGATCTCATCCGATCGAATCACCATTCGACTCTCATCACATCCGACATTTTGTTTTCACGCTGTTCAATGCTTACGCTACTGTTCTATGCTCAGGCTCACTCCAACGCGCTCCCTTCAATCCAATCAAGTCTGTGTTTACTAGCCAAACACGGTCTGTGAGTATACTCGAACCCATTTTCTTTTAACGCACTTTTGGGTGTTACATACGTTCTCTATCAAAACATAACAACACACAACGCAACACTTTTAACGCTAACCGCTCCCGCATGTTATACGTGATCTTTGAATGCTTGTTACTATGCTTAGACAATGTTACACTCTACCGCCTCTAGCAACGATAGTACTATAGTTTGGACTCAACACCTGGTGTGGACAGGGGTTGCTAGGGATCACATCACTCTACTTCGCGTGTCCGCTGGACATGTGTCGCGCATACTCTACAACGCAGTCTCGTGGTTAAGTGTGAACATAGTTTTGATAGTTACTTGCTTCGCCCGTTGCGTGATACATGCTGGTTATGCGTAAACGTTTTCGCTATACTATATGCTACTCATACTTGTGTACTCACCTTTACATTATATGTACTGAATTTATTTTAACGTATGTGACAGGTTGATGTTATGCTATGCTGGAAATCAAGATAGGCGGTCTAGAAACTCCAATAATAGAAATCTAGGTTGTCGGACTTGTTTTGCTTTTGAGAACACGTTGTCTGTAATAATTGTTTGTGGAATGCTTGTTGATTGGTATGGGATAATTAAACTTTTAAATATTTCCATTTAATAGTTGTTATGGATTCTCTTGAGTAATCTGGTTCGCCTAGTGCCGCGCCCTGATGATTCCGCCATCGGTTGAGGTGTGACAGATTGGTATCAGGGCCATAACTATAGGGAATTAGGTCGAGTCTTAGGATTAACCTAGTCTATAGTCTAAGTACCAACAGGCCCGCTCTGTGCGAACCCAGTAGGGGTTCTACACGAGCTTACTCTTGTTGCTCTCGCTCGAACTAGCGAAAATTACATCTTTGCGCCAACACCGCATACTACAGCTTCGCACGAAGAAAGCCTTTTCTAAGGCTGAAAACACACTATTGCCTTTCCTAAGGCTGACACAATACACACATTTTTGAAAACACTCGCATAACACAACCGAGTGATTTGATCGAGATTAGGTGTGAAAACCAAGAACTCTCAATAAAGTCGCTCACTCTACGCGTATTTTTACTCTCAGCACGAGAATCTTCCGTTGAGTTAGGAGTGACATCCATACCTCAACATAATTTCTCCACCTCTATCTCGTGGTTTTTACCACACTTTCAGGAACAAGGTTGTTAGGTTAGGGGTGAAACCCATAACTTAATGACGCGTTCCAGTCTCTACTTTGATTTTACAAAACTCTCACCAAAGTCTCGATGGATTCCAATGACGCGAGTCACGTAGTAACTGGAAGGATGCGTGCCATTCGCCCTGATTGCGGCGAGATCACAGTCCAGAAAGCCAAAACGTGTGCTCAAGGTCGTTGTGAATAGTTGAATCACTTTGGTTAGTCGATGTCTAACACCCAAGACGTTCTGTTTCGATTTTAAGCATGCATTCGCTGATTTTAAGCGTTATCGATTTTACGTGGTTATATGCTTATATGTTTCGATTTTTGGAAATTTTACGCTTAATCGCTTTTCGCTTTCATCGCTCCACCTTATTAAACGCGCACAACTCGCACAGCTATCGAATATCGAATGCTAACTAATCGCAACTCAAACTATGAACTCTCGTACGCAACGCTCCCTGCTTATGATACTCGCTATACTACTCGCAACACCACTCGCTATCTCTCGCAACTCTCGAACGCGCTTCGCGAACTTGAAAGATAGGTGAATACGTGCAAAATATGTAGGTGAATACGTACAAAATATGTAGGTGAATACATGCAAAATATAGGTGAATACGTGCAAAATATGTGCTTATGTAGAATATGTGCTCCTACGTGCCTATGTCCTTATGTGCTTACGTGACTATGTGCCTACGTATTATGTGCCGACGTGTTCCTATACTTTACCTAATGATAATAGTAAGTATGAGTGGTTAAATGCTAAACTTTTCAATCCCGATATAATCGAATCTCATCTGAATCCTATGACGATGTCTGCTGCAGACAATGTCATGATTTGGATCCCACACTTCATGCGCAACTCGACGTAACCATGTTGACAAGTGCATCCCTTCACTGGTCGCCAAGGAAATGGCTAAGGTCATACCTCAGATCGTCAGTGAGATCAACGATGTCAGCTGCAAGTCCTCTGTTGAATCAAAGAGCGGTTCTCCGAAAACGCCTTTCAGCATTAAGCAATTAAAGGCATGCAGTCCTGCTAACTTCACGGGTGAAGATGGACCCAACGCTATGTTCCAATGGTTTGACTCAATCGAAGTCACCTTTAGGCAAAGCGGTTGCCCAGAAAATCTGTGTATTGTTAATGCTGCCAGGGTTTTTCAGTCAAGGGCTTTGGACTGGTGGACTGCTGAGTGCAACAGGCGCAGTAATGATTCAGCTTATGGTCTTTCTTGGGAAGAACTCAGGGAGCTCATGATGAAGGAGTTATATCCTGCCCATGAGGTTCAAAAGTTGGAGAATGAATTCTGGCATATCAAAAAAGAGGGAGGTGACAACGCTGGTCTCACCACTCGCTTCAAGCAGCTTAGTATCATCTGTCTTGGTCAAGTGACAACACCAGATATAACGATCAAGAAGTACGTCCGCGCTCTACCAGACTGTGTAGCTGACTTTGTTCAGGCAGCTAAACCTACTACCATTGAGGAGACTTACCAACTCGAAGCTGAGATCAACGACAAGTGAGTCTTAGCTGGCTATTTCAAAACCTCAACCAAGAGCCTCAATTAAGCCACCGCTACTCTTGCTATCGAAACTGCAGCATCACAAGTTTCAAAGTCTTCACGCTAGAAACGCAAGCGCAAGGGTAACAACTGTTGGGATTGAACCCTACCAAAGGAACAGATAATGTAAAGCCAAAACCAGGTCACAACAGAGGATTCACAATAAACAGTAGTTTACACTTTGCTCTCCCCTTGACAGTGGTTATCTATCAGCTGATGAACCATAAGTACTGCTCAAAAGAACAACTGATGTTCCAAATGCTGATGTAATCCTAAAGACTGCTGAAGACAAAATTTGTCACTCTATCTACTGCTGTCTCTTAAGTGCTGCTGAAGACACAAACACTGCTCATTCAAGGACTGATCACCTTTGAAGAAAGCACTGATGTTGTTGTTGAGCATCAGTGCTTAGGCTACAACAGTGGAACGTGAAGCAGTTGTTTTCTCATGTTTTGTATTTTATTTACAATCAGTTGTTAGGACATCAGTAGTTGGTATAAGGACAATGTCTACAGGTTGTTAGGTTGTTAGATGTCACTTTCATGGTGACGTCAGCTGAGATACCTCAGTGGTTTGGTTTGCCTATAAATGTAACAGTACCCTGTACTGTTACATTTGATTGACTGAGTGGGTTCTTCTCCTCATGTCTAATCCTTTCATCTTGTGTGCAACCAACCTTGGGGTATCAGGCTGAGGGGGAGTATAGTTTGTAAGCACATCTGTAATCTTTTGCTTTGATTTGTAAATCATTTGACTCTATGAGAAGCAATTGTTTATCAAACTATTATCTCCTTTGATTGTGTTTACAGAGTTTGTTTTCACTTCCGCTGCACCTAACATGTTTTCATACTCATTGATTGTTCATTTTAAACAAACAAACAATATCATGAGAGCCTCAGATCTTAACAATTGGTATCAGAGCCTGGACAGTCAAATTCGATCTAACAATCAATTTGACATAACAGTTCGGCTCAAAATTCATTGATACTAAGGGTGGTTGTATTTAGTTGAAAAACAGAGTACTGTGTAGATCATGTTCAAAATGGTTATTCAAAACTCTGAAAATCAACCAAGATGTCATATGACACACAAATTTCACACTACAAGTGATATCATGCAGAAGACACTCATAGTTTTCAGATTTGTAAACATATCTGTTAAAATTATGGGATTGTTCTATATTTTACAATATTGATCTCAACTGTTGTTTTGATATTTGTGATGTTTTCATTAAAAACTAAAATTATTCAGATCTTATGTATTGAAAACAGGTTGAGTTCCTCAAAAGGACAAAATCAACTATGTAAAAATACATTAAGAAAATTCACAAAAACTCCGAAGTGTGTTCATCTCAAAACTTCTGATGTCAGAAGAAAAAAGTATAAACATAAAACACTGAAGAGTCAAAGTGTAGGGTAATAATGGTCATTAAGCAACTATGTGCATTCACCTGTTCAGGAAAGGGTTTTTTGATTCCAGTGAATGAATTACAAAGAGGATCATGTTTGCAATCAACTGACAAAGAAAATGGTACCAAACAGTGGTCAAAATGTATTCAAAGTTTTCTTACCATTATTGTCAAAACCACTGAACATTTTCAATAACTTGAAAATGATATGACTGTGTTTTCTTTAGAAAATATACCAGATCCTTTTTGATGCTGTTTTCAGAAAATCCTTGATCATTTTTTAAAAAGGATTTTCTCGAATAATCAAAATATATTGTTCATTTTTTTTTGGAATAATATATGTGAAATTGCTGTTTGTTTTTGTTGGCAATAGTTTCAGCTCCTGTCAGGATGTAATACCTTATTTTTGATGGTATTAGTGTCCTCATAAATGGGTCAAAAGGAAATGGTACATATGTCATGATCATGTCATATTCAGGTTTGCTCCTAAATTTTCATCAAAAATTGATTGCAAACTGTGCTTAAATTACTAGGGTACTCAGGTTTTAAATTGAATATTAAATGAAAATGAGTTGCCTTAGCAAAAAAAATAAAATAAAAAAAAATAAATAAAAAAATAAAAAATAAAAATAAAAAATTTTCATCATCTGGGATACTAAATCACTGTCTTACAAAATTGACATGTGGTGAAACCTTGAATGAAAAATCTTCAAAACTGTTGCTGAAACACCTGTCCTTCAAGATCTATACCATTTACCCTAATCACTGTTTTGTTCCAACGTCTGATCTCTAAACACTGTCCACTGCTGAAAGTTAACCACTGATCCCTCATTTTCTTGAAAAGCACTGATGCTCAAAATCAGTGTCTTATCCACTGATATGCTATCCACTGATAGTAAAAATCATCCACTGCCCATAATTTTTACCGTTGTTACCACTGATGTTTGATACGTCAGTGGCTCTTAAAACAACTGTTCTACATACTTCATCCGTCTCATCAGTGTTTGACACGTGGTCAGTTTTTAGCCCTCAGATCGAAATAAACGCTGCCACATCAGCGATCATTTTTTTAAATAAAACCCTGCCCTAAACCCCCAAACAGGGTTTTACACTGTCGAATTGAATTCCAAAAATTCTCTTCTCATAGCAGTTTCCAACCCTTCTTCTCAAAATCTCCAAAATCCTCCTTCGTTCTTCTCCGCAAAAATGACAAAATCAAAATCAAAACCTAAATCACCATCACCTTCCAAAGAGGTCGCTCAAACGGCCGAAGAACCCATCGAAATACCATTCAAACAATCTCACAACTATCTGGGTTTACTCACAAAACCCAAAGACAATCACACCTTCGACACCATCATTGATACATTATCTGCATCAAAGTACAAAACTTTGTTGACAGTAAATGCTCCCATCTATCTGCAAACCCAGAGAGAGTTTTGGAAAAAGGCGTCGCTTGAAAAACAAGACGGAAAAGTCATAGCCATTAACTCCTCAATACAGGGTAAAGCAGTTCAAATAACCCCACAGTCGATCTCCGAAGTCTTTAATCTCAACGATCAGGAAGGTAAACTCTCTTTCGAGAAAGTCGAGATGAAAACTGATTTCGTAAAAAGGGGATATGCAGAAGAATCAAAGGTAGATACCTTACAAAAAGGTTATTTTCCTTCTGCTCCAAGATTTTTGTTTCACACACTTTTGATGTGTGTTTCAAATAAAACAACATCATTTAATGAAATACCATTGAAGATTCAATGCCTGGGGTATGCCATTTTGAATAACAAAGATTACAACTATTCCCAGGAAATCTTCAATGATTTAGTGAAAAATGTTGACAACAAAGCATTTTTACTTTTTCCAAGATTTTTGAGTTATTACTTTAAACAAAAATTTGCCAAAACAAGGTGTTCATTGTCAAATAAAAGGCTTAACAAAAGAAACATTTTCAAGGATGATGGCACCAATAAAAACTAAAGCAGGGGTACCTGAGCAGATTTTAGCGGTTACAACTGCTCCTCAGGTATCAGCTGCTGAGCCCACTGCTCCAGGTGATCATAGCAGCACTCCCACTGCTTTGAAACCCACACCTGCCACCACTAAAAAGACCAAAAAGAAAACATCCAGAAAACCCACCAATCCCAAAACAAAGGCAACTCTGGAAGATGAGATCCCAGAGGAAATGCCTGTGACAACACAAAAGTCACCACAAACCACTGCTGCTACTTCTTGAACTCAACTCTGTTCTCCTTGATTGTACTCTTGAACTCAACAATCAAATTTTCCTAATCGATATCATTCCTATGCTGTCACACCCCAACCGATGACGGAAACATTTGGCGCGGCACTGAGCGAAACAGATTGTCAAGAGAAATTCCATAACAACTAAACTATCGGATAGTTAATATTATGTCCCATACCATAACCCATCAAGTAACTAATTATTACAGACATAGATATCTCAAAACAAAACATGTTCCCACAACTCAGATTTAAATAAATAAACTGTTCGTTTGTTTCTAGACTCTCATTCCTACTTGATTCCACAAAGCAGGTAAGCATAGCATCCTAAGCAATCAAACACCTGTCACCTACGTTAAAATAGAGGTCAATACACATAGTGTAAGGGTGAGCATACAAGTTTGATAGATATATTAGAGTTCAAAAGCGTTTACGCATAACCAACATGTATCATGTAAAATGCAAAGCTAGTAGGTTATCGACAATGAAATATGCACAAACTAGACTGCGAGTTGTAGAATGCGTAAAACATCTCACCACTGTGACATGTGAAGAGGTAACCTTAACAACCCCTGTCCACGACAGGTGCTGAGTCCAAATAAATAGTACTATTGTTGCTAAGGCGTCAGGCAACAATCACTGTGTTAACATAACATACAAGCATTCATCGAGTAACACGTATCATGCAGTAACGGTCAGTGTATAAATAGTGTTTGCGTTAGGTGATTGATGTGATTTAGAATAAGTAACGTATGTGACACCCAAAAGTGCATAAAGCAAAAAAGGGTCGAGTATACTCACAGCGATGAAAGTTAATGGATTGAAGGGAGCGCTAGAGTGATTAGCCTGAACAGTTAACGATAGAATAAGCGAAGGGCGGTGCGTAAAACGGTGAAAAGTGAACCAAGTGTCGAGCGGTAATCCGATCGGATGGTAATCCGATCGGATGGCCATTCGGTCGGATTGACATTCATTTGGCAAGGATGTGTTTGTGTATGATGGCTTTGAAGTTTTCATTGTAGCATTTCGAAAACAGAGAAGTATCTTTACCCTTCAGGTCGATCGATCGAACGGTCGTTCGATCGGATGGTGATCCGATTGGCGAGGCTTCTCAGTTGAGAACAAGTTCACAGCAGGACGGTTACTTGATCGGATAGCAATCCGATTGGATGGCAATCCATTAGAACTAATGTTCTTTTAAAATTATAAAAATGATTAAGTGTGGAACCAAGTGCAATCTGATCGTACGGCAATCCGTCCCAACGATCCTGATCGTCTTGAATTTGATTATTTTGAAAAGTTTCTGCGGTTTGCTCGAGACGGTATGACAACGTGTCAAACAACGGAAACTCCATCAGACCCAGGCTATCCGATCGAACGGGAATCACCCCAATCCGATCAGTTAACTGTTCGTGATGGGTGGCTTCATGTTTAACCAGAAATCAATTGTCTCGTTGATAGGATTCGGATCACAAACTGACACATCACTAGAGAAGAGTAGAAGGCATGAATGAGCTCTGAATCTATCGGTTTTGGAGTGCATTGATGTAAAAGAGTTGAAAGAAAGTTGGAAAAGCTTCTTTCAATCCTCTTATCTTGAAAATGTTTAGATCTATGCGAAATCGTTGTTAAATCATGTGAAAATCCTTCAGATCTGAGTTGTTCTTGGTGGAATGAGGCCAAAACTTGAAGTTAATAAGAACTCCATGATGACATCACCCTAGAACACCTCATATCTGTTGATTTCACGGTTAAAAGTTGAGATTCAAAGGTGAAAATGATGAAGAAGTGCATGTAGATCATAGAAGTACAAGATTTGAGTTGAAAACTTACAAGAATCGCGAGAAATCAAGAGAAAGAAGGCTTGAGTGTGTTGGTCGAGTGAGGAGGAGCTGTCACATCACTTGTGATGTGACAGGATGGGTATTTATAGGTTGCCAAAAATAGAAAGGGGGAGCAAGGATCGGATGGTGCACCGATCGGATGGCGCCTCGATCGGATGGCAATCCGATCGGAATGCCATTCGATCGATCCACCATTCGATCGAGTGGCTCCGACGAGTTGAGTTTTTGGCGTTTCGTTTTACGTGTTGAGCGTTGTGATGTGGTTCGAGCGAGCGATGCGATAGTACTACTCATTAGTTACACAAATAACCTAACTACTATATCTAACATACAATCACTATAATTAACTTGCGTTTAGAATTTGCGATTAGATTGCGATGCGATAGAATTGCGATTACGATTGCGATTAAACACCCCATTATAAACATAACATGCACAAGTAACACATCATAGCACACACACGTAAAACAATATCCAGAGCACATATTACGAGTTGCGAATGCGATAGTGATGCGTTTAGCGATAAGTCGATTAGCGATAAAACATCGATTAAACCTCGATTATTACTAGATACTCTACATAATACAACTAAAGCGATTAAATAATAGAATTCGATTACAAGTCGTTAACGTACAATCAATAGTTAAGCAAGGAGTGACAGATCGCAATTAGCAATATTTTCTTCCTTTTACTTTGACTTGTACTTTGACTTTTCGAAAAGCGGGTTGTTACAGCCTCCCCAACTTTAGGAAATTTCATCCCGAAATTTAGGAAGTAGGCGTAACAAACAGTTACGGGTACTTTGCCTTCATATCACTTTCGAGTTCCCAGGTGAACTCTGCGCCGCGTTTGCCTTCCCAGCGAACCTTCACAATGGGAATGCGTGAGCGTCTGAGCACCTTGGTTTCTCGTCCCATGATCTCGACAGGCTTTTCCGTGAAATGTAATGTTTCATCCACTTGTAAATCTTCGAGAGGGACATGTAATTCCTGGTTGGCTAAGCACTTTCTGAGGTTCGAAACGTGGAAAGTCGGGTGGACATTACTAAGTTCCTCCGGCAGTTCGAGTTTGTAGGCCACCTTTCCAATCATTTCCAGGATTCTAAAGGGTCTAACATATCGAGGCGCGAGCTTTCCTTTCTTGCCGAATTTGATTACCCCCTTCCAAGGTGCAACCTTTAGGAGTACATGATCACCAACGTCAAATTCAAGGGGCTTCCGGCGTCTATCGGCGTAACTTTTCTGTCGGCTCCGAGCTTTCAACAAATTATCTCGAATCTGGAGGATTTTGTCAGTCGTTTCTTGCAACAGCTCAGGACCGGTAATTTACGAGTCTCCGATCTCGTGCCATACAATAGGCGATCGACATTTCCTTCCGTACAATGCCTTAAATGGTGCCATTTGGATGCTAGATTGATAACTGTTATTGTACGAGAATTCGACTAAAGGTAAGTGCGCATCCCAATTACCACCGAAATCTATGACACACGAGCGAAGCATGTCTTCAAGGGTACGAATCGTTCTTTCAGTCTGACCATCGGTTTGGGGATGGAAAGCGGTACTTAGATTAAGCGTAGTACCGAGGGCAGATTGAAATGTTTCCCAAAGACGCGAGGTAAACCGACCATCGTGGTCAGAGATGATGTCGCGAGGCGTCCCATGTCAACAAATGATCTCATCGGTGTAGATTCGGGTTAATTTTTCTACCTTAAAGTCTTCTCGTATCGGCAGAAAGTGAGCTGATTTAGTCAAACGGTCAAAGACAACCCAGATGCTGTCGTGACCTGACGTCGTGCGCCGTAATTTCGTTATAAAGTCCATAGCTATGCTATCCCATTTTCACATCGGGATCTCGGGTTATACGAGTAAGCCAGAGGGTCTTTGTTGCTCAGCCTTGACCTTGGAACAAGTCAAGCACTTCGAAACATAGATAGCGATATCCTTCTTCATGCCCGGCCACCAGTACTTGTAGCGCATGTCCTGGTACATCTTGTCAGCACCGGGATGAATAGAATACCGAGATTTGTGGGCTTCGTCCATCAGAAGTTGTCACAAATTCGTACGCTTGGGAATCCAAATTCGGTCCAAATAATGAAAGATACCATTCGATTTATTCTCGAGTTGGGCGCCATCGTTTAGAATCCTTTCCTTCTTCAAAGTACGTTCGGTAAAACAAGCATGCTGAGCGTCGCATATGAGAGCTTCGAGATTAAAATGGGCTTGAGAATTACGAACGCTATGCAAATAGCTTCGTCGACTAAGAGCATCGGCAACGACGTTCGCTTTGCCTGGATGGTAACGGATCTCACAGTCGTAATCGTTGAGGAGTTCTACCCACCGGCGTTGATGCGTATTCAGTTCCTTTTGGTCAAAGATGTGTTGCAGGCTCCTATGATCGGTGAAGATCGTACACTTGGTACCGTAAAGGTAGTGTCGCCAAATCTTTAACGCTAAAACAATTGCGCTAAGCTCGAGGTCATGTGTGGTATAGTTCTTCTCGTGGATCTTGAGCTGTCGGGAAGCATACGCGATAACCTTGTCTCGCTGCATGAGAACACAACCAAGACCAAGGTTCGAGGCATCGCAGTAAACTACGAAATCATCGTTTCCGTCGGGCAGTGAGAGCACGGGAGCATTGCAAAGCATAGCCTTGAGAGCTTGAAAGTCTTCCACCTGTTTAGTTCCCCAAACAAAAGGTTTGTCCTTATGCATAAGAGAGGTAAGCGGCACAACGATTTTAGAGAAACCTTCGATAAATCAGCGATAATAGCCTGCCAGTTTGAGAAAAGAACAGACTTCAGACGAGTTCTTGGGTGTAACCCAACTCTTAACGGCCTCGATCTTCGCGGGATCGACATGAATTCCTTGACTATTGACAATGTGACCTAGGAATTGGACCTCCCCCAGCCAAATTTCACACTTGGAGAACTTGGCATAGAGACGGTTTCCCTGGAGTAACTCAAGAACCAAACGTAGATGCTGCGAGTGTTCGGCTTTTGACTTGGAATAGATCAGGATATCATCGATGAACATGATGACGAAGCGGTCAAGAAAGGGTTTGCACACTCGATTCATTAGGTCCATGAAAACTGCGGGAGCGTTAGTCAAACCAAAAGGCATGACAACAAACTCGTAATGACCATAGCGGGTTCGAAAAGCGGTTTTAGGAATATCATCATCTTGAATGCGTAATTGGTGATAGCCTGAGCATAGATCGATCTTCGAGAAGCACGTAGCACCTTGTAATTAATCAAATAAGTCATCGATTCGAGGCAAGGGATAGCGATTCTTGATAGTCAGCTTATTCAACTCCCTATAGTCGATGCACATCCGGAACGATCCATCATTCTTTTTGACGAAAAGAACAGGCGCGCCCCATGGAGAGGTGCTGGGGAGAATAAAGCCTTTATCAAGTAGTTCCTGGAGCTGACTCGAGAGTTAACGCATTTCCGAAGGAGCGAGATGATAAGGCGCTTTAGCAACAGGATTTGCTCCAGGAATGAGGTCGATTCGGAAATCGATATCACGAGTGGGAGGCAAACCAGGTAAATCATCAGGAAATACGTTAGGGAATTCACAAACAACGGGAACATCTTTCACTCCTGTGTTTCCTTTATTTTCCTTATCCGCTACTTGTAACACCTCGTAAAAACACGTCCAATAATGTATTGACACGTGTAACAAACCCTAATAAAATCAAACATTGAATTTAAGGGACTAATTATTCGAAAAGTCGAAAACTTTGATTTTGAAAGGACTGGAAGTGTTATCATGCTTGACATAAGCCTCTGAATAATGTTACACGGTAATCAAGTGTCACAAATGAGCCACTTGTTGATCGAGTATAGCCGTTTGCGTAATTAATTGAAAGTTTGCGCAATGAAGGGTTAAAAGCGTCAACATGTTAATTCTTACCTCTGAGTGACCTTTTAACAAACCGGGAGCTTTGATTATACTCTCGGGAATGCCAATTATTGGCCGTCTAAGGCTTTTATGCCTTTAAGTGACGTTACGCGTAGCTTTGCAAGTTTAAGGGGTTAAAAGCGTCAATATGTTTAATTGTACCTCTGAATGACCTTTTTACGAACCCGAAGCATCGTGATGTTTAATAATACTCCCAATAATTCCTAATATAGATTAGATGAGGCTTCGATGCTATTAAACGATGATATGCGCAAGTTTGCGCATTAGAGATACTATTTGCGTCAAACTACAAAAGTATACCGATTCGTATGGTATCGAACCTTCCGGAATATGATCATAAGTCAAACATACCCTAAATATCCTTTATATAGCTTAGATATAGGCTTAGAGGTGTTTGGTGCGCAAAAATAAACTTATTTGATCAACAGGGACTAAAAGCGTCAAAAAGTGCATAAGTTTGCATTTTCGCGCATATCTTACGTTCTGAATATATCCGGACATCCAAAAATTTGTGTAATCACTAAAATAATTTATTTTAGTGTTTGGCTTGATAAAATTCCATTCGTCGTGTAATTTGGATCGTTTTTCGCATCCGTTCGTGTTTCGTCGTAATTAGCCGAACAACGTGACCGTATGACCAAACGAACCGACATCCGAGATGTTTTCAAGCATGTTTTATGTTCCCTATGTTTAGGCATCATAGTAGAGCCTTGAAATGAGGTTAACGGGCCTTAAATGAGTCAGAAATGACATTTATCAAGTACAGGGACTGAAACTGCATTTTCTGAAAGTGTTTGCTGATCTGGCCAGTTAAGGCGGGCTGCGTAAGACTCTCTCTGAGTCTATGCGGGGCGTGTAAACCCATCAGACCTGCAAAACTAGTTTTTCAAACCAGCAGTTGGGTTTTACTGAATTGCAAATGGTTTTTAAACAATCTAGGGGCTGTTTTGGGCACCCATAGATTACCAAAACAATAGGTAATACTTGTACGGACCAGATTGAAGCTCGTTTATTGAGGAACGATCCTAACGGTTCTCAAAATCCTATATATACCCACTTGTTTTGGCTCACTTTTCACACTCCATTGCATTTCTGCTCTTGCTCTCTGATTTGAGAGGATCCTAACCAACTTGGGAACCTCCTTCAATCCTAAGGACCACTCGTAAGTGTTCCTTTCGTGCTTAGTTCAATTGTTTGGCTCTTAAAGCCGAAAAGTCAAGCGTTTGCGATAAACGCTTTGACTTTTAAATGATCAATCCATTGTTCGCAATGAACATGGCTACGTGATCGTAATTAGGTAGGTATTAAACCCTCAAAAGGGCACCCCCTAATTACCACGTTTGCTTAGTTAATTGTCGGGTCAAAGTAATTAAAATAAAAGTCAAACGAGTCGGTTTTTTTAAAAAAATTCATAATTAATGATGTAAGGGCAATAAATCAGTTTTGTCATTTTAATAACGTGGTAAATATTAATTGAACATGTCTAGGCATGTTCAACCTCACAATTATAAAGTTTAGGCTCGGTTCGCAACCGAAAGTCGCAAAAGTTGACTTTTGCTTTTACTTTCAGTTCTGACCCGATTTAGCTTAGTTTAGTTATACCTTAGGATTCCTTTAGGACCATATTATAGGTTAGTATAACCCTCTGAGGTTATACAACTTGGTTCCATAGAAATCCTAGTTCATTGCATGTTTCCGTTAAATGCTTAAATGTTGACCATAATGCCCTTTTGATATTAAAACGAGATTTTTGAAAATGTAAGAGGACAAAAACCCAAATTACTGATATTTAAGTATGTCCTAAAAGTTTGACATCAGTTTATGGTCTAAAATGAGAGTTATGCTCAATATCGTAAATGAAGGCCTTTTTATTAATTAAACGGCATATTTGATATTAATCCTATTTAAACTCAAATTTTGACATCAAACCTTTTACCTACTGATGTAATATAATATTTTTGGATTTTTGGAAATTTTTATTAAATTTTAAGATGATCATAACATAGAGTTCTCGCATAGGCTCGGTAATTGACTATAACGCCCTTTTTGCTAATAAAATGAGTTTTATACATCCTTTACATGTCAAACCTTTTTCTATTAATTTATATAATAAATAAGTTATTTTAAACTGTAAAGGCTGGTCAAAATCTCGGATTTCCCTATTTAAACCGAATATCGTCAAATACCGACTTTTATGCGATTTAGGCGCATAGTATGGTTTAAAACCATATTAGGCATCTAAAGCTTGATACCTACTGATTTTATGAATAAGTTTTTATACTTTAACAGTAAATAAAAGTTTTGAACTCAGGTTTCCAAAATTAACCCTTAAAGCTTATGTGAAATGACCAAAATGCCCCTACGGTGCATAATTTGGCCATAAATGATAAATTTCACATATATATGATATCTTACTGATATAACTTATTAAAATAAATATTTTTACTGATTATTTAGACCAGAAACTCAGATTATTATTTAACCTCTTTTTTAAACATTAAAATGACCAAAATACCCCTACGGGGCATAAATTGGTTTTAAAATTCGTTTTGGGCATAATGGAAGGTATCCTACTGATATCACAACATATTTAAGGCATATTAACTTGTGAAACATGTCCATGACTCATTTGGTTACCCGTTATGCATCTTACGCGTTCGGTATGATTTATGTAACTAGTTTACATGAATTAACCGAAACGGGTCAAACCTTATCATTTTCACTTCAAATTTCAGAATGTGTTTAAATTACCCATATTATACAAGTCTCCATACTTGTCGGGTATAAATCATATTCTAATCCGGTCTTCGCTTAATCTTGTGTTTTGAACCGTAAACCTTTCCTTAAAACTAACCAGTCAAAGTTACAACTTAAATAAGACCCGTTAGGAATCTAATAGGTTAATAAAACCTTCGTTCCAGATTGAGAGCCCCAGTAAAGGTACTTGTGCTTGCTGATTTGAATATACGGCTGAGAATAATATTATATTTTAGCTCAGGTAAATACTTTTAACTTATTTTCCGTTATACGGGCTTTGGATACGGTATTATAAAAATACCGCTTGGTCGGGTGTAGACCTTTTAATCGGAGATGATTAAATTGCATAATCCTATTTTAATCAGTATTGCTTGATAACAAATAACATTGGGGGTTAATGACCGTGTCCTGGATATCCTTGGCTCATTTAAAAAGTGTAAATGGCCACAACTTAAGCACAAGGTGTAGGCATAACACCTCCTGTTGCGTATGTAAAAGATATACTCACTCGTGAGGTAACTTCTTGTGAGTTATATTTGTGGTGTGTCGATTAATCTTGATCGGTTTGTTTAAATCACCGGCCCTAAATGTTGGACAAACATGTAAATCTGATACAAGATTGTTATTAATATAATTGTCCCAAGTTATAAAAGAATATTTGTGCCTTGTGCATTTAAATCAATTTTCATAAAGATTTTCAAAAGAGTCAGTTAATCGTATTTACCAGTGTAAACTGACGTATTTTCAAAAAGGTTAAGTGACATGTACTGTACGTAAATTGGCTGGGAGCTCAGGGCGTTAATAGGGAATCTTGCAAGTTCTAAACGTCTAAAGTCTGTTGAACAGTGTTTATATTTCTGTTTTAAGATCCGCCTGTGGATCCACCTTACAATCCGTCTGTAATATTTGATGTTACTTTTGAATCGGTTTGTAATATATTTACTTTAGACTTCCACAGCTCGAATAAGCATACGACCAGTATGGAGAAAGGATCTTTTTGTACCCATTCCAAAATTAAACCAGTTGAAACCATTAACCATATTTCAGATTCTTTACTGAAAACATTTGAAACTTCAAATGAAAAGCCAACATCGGAGGAGTTCATACCGGCTGTCCCTGAAGATCCCGCTCCAAAGATAGTACCTATGGACCCAAAGGACTCATATTTCTTACCTCCAAGCCTTGGAATCCCAACTTGGATTATACCTGTCCTGACCTTATTCATGATTCATATTATTCATTAACCATAAAATCCTTGGATTCCGCTTTTGCAAAGATTCCTAAAATAGAAGATTTCGACTGCATACCTGTCACACCCCGATTTCCACGTGTCACCGGTGGGGAGTATCGTGACGTGGTTGGCAACATAATAGTCAAATAACACAATATAAAAATATGCACAGCGGAAGCAAATGAAAAGATATAATTCAACCGAATTTAATATTGTAATATCATGTATCACAACAGTCGATTGTTTATCCACAGACGGATCAAAAATAAAATGGAAACAATAGTTCAACAGACTTTAGGCATCTTAAGCATGCGAGACTTCTATTGATGCTAAAAACGCTTAATAAGGCGATTAGAAGCCGTTTCCGGGTTCTATACATAAAGCTGATATTTTTATCATTCCAGAGGGCTTAAAATAATTTATTTATCATTTAAGATCAGTAGCAAAAGGTTTGGAGTCGTTTAGATATGTAAAACTCATTTTATGGCCCGTAAGGGCAAAACCGACAATTACCGGATTAAGTCTACGACTATGAGTTATGCTCAGCCTAAAATTAATTAAAAATCTTCAAAAATCCCAAAATAATATATTACATCAGTGGGTAAAGATTTTGGTATCAAAATGTAGGCTTAACTAGGCTATATGCTAATTACGCCATTTAATTAACATAAAGCTTTCATTTTGCGCTAATGAGCATAACTCTCAATCTACACCACCAATTGATCTCAAATTTTGGGTACAAGTATATATATCAGTAACAAAGGTTTCTACTCTTTTACATTTTCAAAAATCACATTTTAAGGTGAAAAGGGCATAATGGTCAACATATGAGCAATTAACGGAATCATGCGTATTAATCGGTTAACTAATGAACCATGGTGTATAATCACAGAGGGTTATACTAGCATGTAACCTGGTCCAAATGAAGCTCTAAGGTATTTCTAAAACATACCGTAACGGGTGAGAACTGAAGTCAAAGTAAAAGTCAAAGCTTTGCGACTTTCGGTTCCGAACCGGGTCTAAACAGGAAATTGTCGGGTTGAACATGTTTAGACATGTTTTTACACTAATTACCAAGTTATATTAATGATCAAACAGGTTGTATGTGTTCTACATTGCTAATCATGCATAAATTAGAATTTAAGTATCCTGTTGACTTTTTATTAACAAGTTTGACCCGACATTTGACCTAGTTAGAGTGGGAATCAGGGGGAACCCTTTTAAGGGTTTATTACCCACATAATTACCAACTTCTAACTACTTTTGATTCGACTAATCACTGGACCATTAGTGATTAATCTTAAAGTCAACCGTTAATTACGACGGTTTGACTTTTAAGCTAAAACTTAACTAGGAAGGGTTAAGCAACTTACAAGAGTCCTAAGCACGATTAGTGATCACTTGAGAGAAGGCTTGAGCTCCAGAAATGATCAGGAATGCAAGTGAAGGTGTGAAGAACAATGTTGCAACTTCATGGCTTTATATAGTGATCAAATCACCATAACTTGTTGACACACAAGTCTACCATTGACCACAAATCACCAACAAGTGTCCCTAAGTGTCTAGGACTGTTTAGGGGTCGCCCACAATGTGCAAATATCTGTTAAGGGTCGATTGAGCGCATTTACAGGCTGCTGTCTTCACTTTCTGCATCTGGGCGATTGACGCGGCACGCGCAAGACCTTAAGGTCTCTTACGCGGCCCGCCTTGACCCTGTTATCAGATTTTACATTTTCAAGTTTCCACATCTTTGTCCCTTGGCCTTTCGAAAGGGCAACCAAGCTTATTCTTTGCATTTTGACCCCTTCTTATTTACCTACAAGGGCTTTAAGACTTGTACCCACTTTGCCAAGTCCCTGGACACTTCTGGTTAACCCGAAAAGTCATAACTTTCAACGTTAACGCTTTAACCCCTTGTATACGAATTCGATCATAACTTTCTCATACGATAACGAAACTTTATGAAATTTTTATCGTGCATTCTAGTGAGCATAATTAACCGTTACAAAGCTTCGGGTTTGTCAAAAGGTCACTCGAGGTGTTACATCCTCACCCCCTTAAAATAAATCTCGACCCGATATTTACTGAAATAAATAAGGGTACTTTTCTTTCATCGTGGACTCAACCTCCCACGTGAACTCAGGACCTCTACGGGCATCCCATTTGACCTTTACAATAGGCACATGCTTCCTTCGAAGCTTCTTAACCTGTCGATCTTCAATCGACAATGGTTTTTCCACAAATTTTAAGCTCTCATCTATATGCACATCTGTATGTGGTATAACCAGTGATTCATCAGCGAAGCACTTCTTCAGATTGCAGATGTGGAACACATTGTGAATTCCACTAAGCTCTTCAGGTAAGTTTAACTTATAGGCAATTGACCCGACACGTTCGATAACCTCGAAAGGTCCTATGTATCTCGGGCTTAGCTTGCCTTTCTTACCAAATCGCATCACTCCCTTCCAGGGTGATACTTTAAGCAACACTTTGTCGCCTACTTCGAAGTTAAAAGCTTTACGCTTTGGATCAGCGTAGCTCTTCTGCCTATCCTGGGCAGCTTTGAGACGGTCATGAATCTGGACGATCTTGTCCATCGTTTCAAAGACTATCTCTGGTCCTGATAATTGGACATCTCCAACTTCCGCCCAACAAACAGGCGTTCTACACTTTCTACCGTATAAGGCCTCAAAAGGTGCAGCCTTGATGCTGGTATGGTAGCTATTGTTGTAGGAGAACTCAATCAAGGGTAGGTGGTTATCCCAACAACCACCTAAATCAATTACACATGCACGTAGCATGTCTTCCAAAGTTTGAATAGTACGCTCACTCTGACCGTCTGTCTGAGGATGGTAAGCCGTACTAAAATTCAAATGCGTGCCCAAAGATTGTTCGAAACTTTTCCAAAAATGTGACGTGTATCTAGTATCTCGGTTAGAGATAATAAACACAGGTATGCCATGTAAGGCTACAATCTTATCAACGTACAACTGGGCTAACATGTCGGAGCTATAAGTCTCCTTGATGGGTAAGAAATGTGCTGACTTAGTCAGTCTATCAACTATAACCCATATTGTATCATTTCCTTTCCTTGTCTTAGGTAACTTGGTGATAAAATCCATAGTTACCATTTCCCACTTCCATGTAGGAAGTTCAGGCTGTTGTAGCAATCCTGACGGTTTCTGATGCTCGGCTTTGACTTGCGCACATGTCAAGCATTTAGCTACATAGGTGGCTACCGACTTTTTCAAGCCTATCCACCAATAATTTTCCCTTAGATCCTGGTACATCTTATCAGCTCCAGGATGAACGGAGTATTTGGAACTATGGGCTTCCTGGAGGATAACATCTCGAAGTCCTCCATAAATTGGAACCCATATTCGTCCATTCAATCTCAAAATTCCGTCTTTACCAAGAGATAACTGTTCCTCAGTTACCCCTAGCTTTTCGTTAGGATAGTTAGCTTCCAACACAACTTCCTTCTGTGCAGCTAACAACCTTTCAATCAAACTGTTCTTTATCTCCATGCACTTGGCATTGATTCGGATGGGTTTCACCCTCTCCTTTTGACTCAAGGCATCGGCAACTACATTCGCCTTGTCGGGATGGTATCTGATTTCACAATCATAATCGTTTAAAGTTTCCATCCAACGGCGTTGTCTCATGTTTAAATCCTTCTGATTAAACAGGTGTTAAAGGCTCTTGTGATCAGAATAGATCACACACTTGATTCCATATAGATAATGCCTCCATAGTTTTAGTGCGAATACAACGGCACCCAACTCCAAGTCATGGGTGGTGTAATTCTTTTCATGCACCTTTAACTGTCTTTATGCATAGGCAATAACTTTGCCTTTCTGCATAAGCACACACCCCATGCCAGTGTGCGATGTATCGCAGTAAACCACAAAATCTTCTATCCCTTCTGGCAATGTCAGTACCGGAGCGTTGCTCAACTTCTGCTTTAGGATATCAAAGGACTCTTGCTGCTTAGGGCCCCAAACGAACTTTACTTTCTTCTTAGTCAAGGAAGTTAGGGGTGCAGCAATCCTTGAAAATTTTTCAATGAAGCGCCTGTAATATCCTGCCAATCCCAGGAAGCTACGAATCTCTGTAGGCGTCTTTGGTTCTTGCCAGTTCATAACTGCTTCAACTTTAGCGGGATCCACTTGGATACCACACTCACTCACCACATGTCCAAGGAATTGGACTTCTCGAAGCCAAAACTCACACTTAGAGAATTTGGCATAGAGTTTCTCATGATGTAGAAGTTTGAGAATACAGCGAAGGTGTTTCTCATGGTCAGCTTGGTTCTTCGAGTAGATAAGAATGTCGTCGATGACGAATTTATCTAAGTAAGGCTTGCAAACGCGATTCTTGAGATCCATGAACGCGGCAGGTGCATTAGTGAGCCCAAAAGGCATCACTAGGAACTCGTAATGACCATAACGAGTCCTGAATGCTGTTTTGTGCACGTCTTCATCTCTAACCTTCAGTTGATGGTAGCCTGACCTTAAGTCAATCTTTGAGAAATAACTTGCTCCTTGCAATTGATCGAACAAATCGTCGATTCTGGGCAAAGGATACCTATTCTTTATCGTGACCTTATTAAGCTCACGATAATCGATGCACAGACGCATCGATCCATCCTTCTTTTTGACAAATAGGACTGGTGCTCCCCAAGGAGACGAACTAGGTTTTATGAAACCTTTAGCTAGCAATTCATCCAGTTGTGTTCTTAATTCCTTCATTTCCGTTGGCGCCGACCTATAGGGTGCTCTAGCAACTGGTGCTGCTCCGGGGATGATATCAATCCTGAATTCCACTTGCCTATCTGGTGGCAAACCAGGTAGTTCTTCCGGAAAAACTTCTGGGTATTTAGAAATGACTGGGATGTCTTCTATCTTCGGTTTAGGCTCATCAATAATCACTTGTGCCATGTAGATGACACAACCCTTCTTTAAACATTTTGAAGCCTTGAGCATAGTCGCTTGCTCAGGCAGCCCATACTGGGTATCTCCCCGAATGGTAAGTGATTCACCAGACGGAGTCTTTATCACCACTTGCTTTCTGTTGCAGACGATTTGGGCCTGGTTGTGAGATAACCAGTCCATACCCAAGACTATGTCAAAACCGGCTAACTTAAATGGAAGTAGGGACAGAGGAAAAGAGTGGTTCTTAATGGATATAACACACCCATCTAACACAGTAGAGACGGTTTCTAGGGTGCCATCTGCTAACTCCACCTCATAATTCACATTTAAGGTTTTGACAGGTAATTTCAGTAATTCACAAAACTTATTATCAACGAAAGACTTATCTGCGCCTGAATAAAAAAAGTACTCTAGCATAGACATCATTTACAAGGAAGGTACCTGTAATAACGTTGTCGTCCAGAACCGCTTCCTTTGCGTCCATTCTGAAGACCCTAGCGTTGGTCTTCTTGGTCTCTTCAGGCTTCTTGGCGTATTTAGGGCAGTTGGTTTTAATGTGCCCCTTTTCATTGCAACTGTAGCAAGTTGCATCCTTCAGCTTTTTGCAATCCAAGGTTTTGTGGTCCTTGGACTTGCATATACCACAAGCATAGGTTTTTGACTGAGTCTGTGAGTTCGACTCGAGTCTGCACTTTCCAAAGTGCTGTTTCTTGCAAATCTTGCACTTGGGCTTCTCACCAGAATGGTGCCCATCTTTCCTTGACTCAGATCCTTTCTTGTTGTCACCGTTCCCATGGTGCTTCTTGTTCGACCTCCGTGAACTATCATCTTCACGTTTTCTCTTCTCAGCTTCTTTGTTTCTCAGCGATCTTTGCCTGACCGCATCCAGAGTTAGGGACAAAGATATGTCAGCTACAGATCTAAAAGTAGCTGGCCGAGAAGCCTTTACGCTTGCCTTGATTTCCGGGGCTAAACCACCGATAAAACGAGCTATTCTTTTTGGTTCCGGGGTTACCAGATACGGTACCAACCGGGACATCGTGTTGAAGCTCGTGAGGTAAGCTTGACAATCAAGGTTTGTCATCACCAATGATAGAAAATCAGATTCTATCTTCTCCACCTCATGCTGAGGGCAGTAATTTTCCTTGATAAGGGCAACAAATTGTTCCCATGACATGTCGTACAATGGGATTTTCCCGGTGGCTTGAATCAGAGATCTCCACCATGCTAAAGCTTCACCCTTAAATGATTGCGACACATACTTGACCACATCTCTCTCAGCGCATCCGCTGATATCCACAACCGTGTCCATCTCATCTAACCATGTCATGCAGTCTATGGCTCCCTTTTCCCCAGTAAAATCTCTGGGCTTGCACGAGACAAAGTATTTATAGGAGCAATCCTTAGTACGGGGTTCTTGATTAAGTACAACCTGTTGAGATGGAGCACTGTGGTGGTTTAAGGAGAGTCTATCATCATCTTTCTTGGGTTCATCCTTTTTGGAAGGTGGCTTCGGATGCGGCGTAGATAGGGTCCTACTTCGAGTCCCACTATACTCTTCGTACTGCCGTTCCAATGCCTTAGTAACTACGTCGTCTACCAACGCTTTCAATTCAGCACCCGTTAAAGTAACTCGGGTGTTATCAACGTTCTCCACTGGATGGCTATTAATTTCGTCTGAGTTAGCCATTTTAATTGAACTGTTACAGAAAACAAGGACAATAGTTTATTTGGGAGTTTTATTATGGAATTGTCTCTTATGGCAATTCATTAACCATGGTAACAGAGACCATATTTGGTTAATTTATTAATCATATTTATTTAGGATTTCTATTATAATTTATCCTAATTATAAAACAATAACAGTTTTATTTGTGGCACAAAAAGCCTAGTCACAAGGACATTTATAAATTATAAGCTATGATTTCAGAGAATCTAAGCTTTTAAGGTTCGAACATAGTTCATTACCCATTTCGGACAGGGAGTCATCGCTACCACTGTCTTTTGGCTCATGTAGAAACGAGCAAGGTCCGTAGGCACTATATTACCAACATATGGTTAAAATATGATCATCGTAATTGATGATCTAAACCCATGATTCAGAGATCATTAAATTGGGTTAGGAATCTTTGGAAAGATCCTTATAAAAATGACGTGTGTGATTTTAACTAATCACGTCTGCCAGGAGTGTTAACATATTTTCAGATGTTAACTGGGATTTGAATCTTTTGAACAGGTCTTACCATCTTGGCCCGGTCTTATAATGACCCGAAGGCTAGGTTTCACTCTTTAAGATTCTTATTTAAAGATTTACATAGGCAGATTATTTCAAAAGGAATGATTTTAATTTATTTATTTCATATATAAATTATTTATGCACATAATAGCAAAAATGAAATTTATAAACTTACATTCCATTAATTTATTAAAAGGTTACACGTCGTCCTAAACAGGACTTTTTAATAAACAAACTTACCCACGCAGGGGTTTAAACAAGGACTTACCCACGCAGGGGTTTAACAAGGAATTACCCACGCAGGGGCTTAACAACAAACATCATAATAGTCCACGCAGGGACTTACACAAATAACATAATAGTCCACGCAGGGACTTAAACAATAACATACCCTCGTAGGGGTTTACAGAAAGATAGACCCACGCAGGGGTTAAAAACAAACAAGCATACCCACGCAGGGGTTTATACCGTAAGACTGGCCCACGTAGGGGCTCAACAACAATTGGAAGGATTTAGTGGTCCTTCTTGCTCTTCCCTTTGATCAAGCTTGTCAATCCTTGGAAGAAGCTTTGTCTCTCCCTGCGGTCGCGATGGAACTCTCGTTCAACCTGATCCAGTCTCTGCAGAATTTCCTCCCGTTCTGGGGGAGAGAATCGTGGCGGCTGCGATTGCGTCCGAATGATAGGTCTGGCCGGTATCTGGTACCCATGAGTTGGGTACCCTACTCCCCATGGGTCTCCATAGGGTCCTTGAGTGTTATAGTTAGCCACTACCAAGTATGGGTCGGCTTCTGCGTAGTTGTAGTTGGTGTGCACCGGCTGCTCAAACGGGTTATACGCCATGGAACCCGTGTATGCCGGAATTGGGTTATCAAAACCCATCGGAGGTGGTTGCTGTGCAACTGGTTGCGAAGGTCCACCCATGTGTGGGTCTTCCTGAAGTGGCGGGTAATGGCTGCCACTTGATTGGCGTGGAGAACTAAAATGAAAGTCTCCCACTAGCGCAGACATACGTGCTCCGGTTCTCCTACGCCTCGGCGGTTGAGGAGGTGCCGGTTGAACTGGTGGCGGTGGAGGCGGTGGCGTGACTGCCACAAACCGTGAATCCACAGAGGGATCCTGTTGCTGCTGCGGATGCTGCTGAGGCGGTGAATGGCGAGGAGGTGTATAATACCATTCGTGCCTGGTAAACATAGCTTGAAAGCTGTCTGGACCACCATAGGGTGATCCGTGGAAAGAAGATCCATCCGAGATCTCGATGGGATGGTTCGGTGTACCACTCGCTGGCTCGACGGGGTCCGTGTCCTCGTCCATATCCATAGCGTTGTCTCCCGAGAAGTGGTCCTCCGGTCCCAATGGGTTAAAGCCCACTTGTTCTTGTATAAAATTTGCCGGGTTAAACCGGCCCCTAAAAACTGGTGTAGGGTCACCAAAAGAATTATGCGATAAAGATCGCTGTAAAGGTATGTAGGAAGGTTGAGGGTTGTTGGGCTCATACTCCGGCTGTGGCCCATATGGGTTATGAACAGGAGGTGTTGAACTGTGCGAAACCGACCGTCTAGCCGGCTCGAAGAGGTTTCTCCGGTTTTGTCGGGGATCGTCACTCTCAGTGGTGGAAGGAGCTCGCACATGCGAAGGTCCTGCCTCGTTGTCATTGGGGGCGGTGATTGCCCCTTTCCACATCCTCTTCTCTTAAAGAATCTTGGCGGCATTTTGTTAATCCTGTCAATACAACATGAGATAACGACAAGAATATATATAAAATAAAGGACAAAACAAAAACCAAACAAAGTAGAGTTTGTCCTATGTTATTTGTCTAGACTCGAAAGTTTAGAAATGTGCAATTGTGTAACTGAGATTAAATACAAAAGGCTAGTGTTTAATTCACTCAGTGTTGGCTCTGATACCAACCTGTCATACCCCGATTTCCACGTGTCACCGGTGGGCCCGGTAGGGAGTATCGTGACGTGGTTGGCAACATAATAGTCAAACAACACAATATAAAAATATGCACAGCGGAAGCAAATGAAAAGATATAATTCAACCGAATTTAATATTGTAATATCATGTATCACAACAGTCGATTGTTTATCCACAGACGGATCGAAAATAAAATGGAAACAATAGTTCAACAGACTTTAGGCATCTTAAGCTTGCGAGACTTCTATTGATGCTAAGGAGAAATCCCAGCCAATTACGCTTAGTACCTGCATTTAATCTTTTTTTTGGGAAAATACATCAGTTTACACTGGTAAATACAATCAACTGACTCATTTTAAAAATGATTGAAAATTGATTTGGATGCACGTGGCATAAACATTTTATTTAACTTGGGAGAATTATTTAAATATATAATCTTGTGAACGAATTACATGTTCCTTGTGCGTTCAGTACCCCGGACGTATCGGGTTAAAGATCAATAGACACACCACATTATTCTTTTGTGCACTGACGGGTGTACGCCTACACCCCGTGCTTAAGTCGTGGCCATCTCGTAAAATGATGCCAAGGATATCCGGGACATGGTCATTAACCCCCCAAAGGCTTTAAGTAAACAAGACTGTTTAAACGAGCCGATCAAATTATTCAATTAACCACCCAGCGATGGAAGATTTGATGCCCGATCAAGCGGTATTCTATATACCGTAACCCAAGCCCGTATAGGGAAAATAAGTTAAAAGTATTTACCTGAGCAAAGTATAAATCACAATAAGCAAATTGCAAGTAGCTTTTACTGGTCCTCCTAATCTGGAACGAAGGTTTATAATAACCTGTTAGAATTCTAACGGGTCCTTAATTAAGCTTAAGCTTAGACCGGTTAGTTTCAATGATACGGTTCGTACGCACTATTAAGCGAAGACCGGATAGAATGTGATTTAGACCCGACAAGTTCAGAGACTTGCTTAATATGGGTATTTCATACACATTCTGGACTTTAAGATAAAACCGATAAGGTTTGACCCGTTTCGGCTAATTTATGTAAACTAGTTACATAAACCGAACCGAATGCGTAATAAGCGTAACGGGTAATAATGAGAGTCATTTACATGTTTCCTAAGTTAATATGCTCCAAATATGTTATGACATCTGTAAGATATCATTTATTATGCCCGAAATGAATTTAAACACAAACTATGCCCCGTAGGGGTAGTTTGGTCATTTATAAGGTGATAAAAGAGTTTAAGTAGTATCCTGAGTTACAGGTCTGATGTAATCAGCAAAGATAATCAATTTGCTAAGTTATATCAGTAGGGTAAAGTATATATGTGAAATTTATCAATTATAACAAAACTATGCACCATAGGGGCATTTTGGTAATTTCACATAAGCCGACAAGCTCAAAACTGAAGTCTGAGTTTATCAACCTTTGCTTACTGTTAAAATATTATAATTTGCCCAAAATATCAGTAGGTATCACCCTTGTATGTTTAAAAATAGTCTTAGTACATACTATGCGCTAAAAACGCTTAATAAGGCGATTAGAAGCCGTTTCCGGGTTCTATACATAAAGCTGATATTTTTATCATTCCAGAGGGCTTAAAATAATTTATTTATCATTTAAGATCAGTAGCAAAAGGTTTGGAGTCGTTTAGATATGTAAAACTCATTTTATGGCCCGTAAGGGCAAAACCGACAATTACCGGATTAAGTCTACGACTATGAGTTATGCTCAGCCTAAAATTAATTAAAAATCTTCACAAATCCCAAAATAATATATTACATCAGTGGGTAAAGATTTTGGTATCAAAATGTAGGCTTAACTAGGCTATACGCTAATTACGCCATTTAATTAACATAAAGCTTTCATTTTGCGCTAATGAGCATAACTCTCAATCTACACCACCAATTGATCTCAAATTTTGGGTACAAGTATATATATCAGTAACAAAGGTTTCTACTCTTTTACATTTTCAAAAATCACATTTTAAGGTGAAAAGGGCATAATGGTCAACATATGAGCAATTAACGGAATCATGCGTATTAATCGGTTAACTAATGAACCAAGGTGTATAATCACAGAGGGTTAAACTAGCATGTAACCTGGTCCAAATGAAGCTCTAAGGTATTTCTAAAACATACCGTAACGGGTGAGAACTGAAGTCAAAGTAAAAGTCAAAGCTTTGCGACTTTCGGTTCCGAACCGGGTCTAAACAGGAAATTGTCGGGTTGAACATGTTTAGACATGTTTTTACACTAATTACCAAGTTATATTAATGATCAAACAGGTTGTATGTGTTCTACATTGCTAATCATGCATAAATTAGAATTTAAGTATCCTGTTGACTTTTTATTAACAAGTTTGACCCGACATTTGACCTAGTTAGAGTGGGAATCAGGGGGAACCCTTTTAAGGGTTTATTACCCACATAATTACCAACTTCTAACTACTTTTGATTCGACTAATCACTGGACCATTAGTGATTAATCTTAAAGTCAACCGTTAATTACGACGGTTTGACTTTTAAGCTAAAACTTAACTAGGAAGGGTTAAGCAACTTACAAGAGTCCTAAGCACGATTAGTGATCACTTGAGAGAAGGCTTGAGCTCCAGAAATGATCAGGAATGCAAGTGAAGGTGTGAAGAACAATGTTGCAACTTCATGGCTTTATATAGTGATCAAATCACCATAACTTGTTGACACACAAGTCTACCATTGACCACAAATCACCAACAAGTGTCCCTAAGTGTCTAGGACTGTTTAGGGGTCGCCCACAATGTGCAAATATCTGTCAAGGGTCGATTGAGCGCGTTTACAGGCTGCTGTCTTCACTTTCTGCATCTGGGCAATTGACGCGGCCCACGTAAGACCTTAAGGTCTCTTACGCGGCCCGCCTTGACCCTGTTATCAGATTTTACATTTTCAAGTTTCCATATCTTTGTCCCTTGGCCTTTCGAAAGGGCAACCAAGCTTATTCTTTGCATTTTGACCCCTTCTTATTTACCTACAAGGGCTTTAAGACTTGTACCCACTTTGCCAAGTCCCTGGACACTTCTGGTTAACCCGAAAAGTCATAACTTTCAACGTTAACGCTTTAACCCCTTGTATACGAATTCGATCATAACTTTCTCATACGATAACGAAACTTTATGAAATTTTTATCGTGCATTCTAGTGAGCATAATTAACCGTTACAAAGCTTCGGGTTTGTCAAAAGGTCACTCAGAGGTATAACTTAAACATGTTGACACATTTAACCCTTGTAGTTTGTAATCTCTCACTTTTAGCTTCGTATGATCCATGATTTATTCGTTTGGTGATATAAACATCATGTAGGGTTAATGTATAATATATTTATTCACTGTTGACATTTCGAACTTGTATTTTCATATACTTTTCATGTTTGTCAACTTTAGTCCTTTCAAAACATTCTTTCACACGTTCAAACATATGACACGTGTCAATACATTATAGGACGTGAATTTTCGAGGTGTTACAATACCAATACCTTCAGTATTCATACCACACACAGGGAACCAAGGAGAAAACTTTCAGAAATAAAAAGAAGAAGAAACTTCCTTGTTATGTTTCATTTCTATAGTAGTCCCTATAAGGAAATATATATCTTTTAAGACCCCGCGTGGGCGAATTTCTTTGTATAAGACCCGTTTAGGGCAATTATTGTATTTTTGAGGCTTTCTATGAAAAGTTTCCTATTTTACTTTGGTATTAAACAGTATACGCATGTATTATATCCTATATCAGAACGTCATTTCAATTTATGATTGCTCTGCCATTGTATATCAAAGAAAATCTTAGAGGTATAACCTAGCCTATATGTCATTTTCGACATAGCTAAGATGGTAACGCCTTTTTAAGATAATAGATCCTTGTTAACACCTAAGAACGTGTTAACACTCTTGACAAATGTGGTTCGAGAAAATCACAATAGTCATCCTTATATTGGATTCTTCCAATCTCTTATCTAGCCTAGTGATTTAGAAATCATGGCACAAATAATCAGATAAGATGATCATATCATAAACATCCCTTAGTGATGAAATGCCTACGGGCTATATCTATTGTCCTAAAAGACAATTGTAGCCCTTGACTCCCTACCAAGAAAGGTAATGAACTATGTTCAAACCTTAATGCCTCGATCCTATAAGATCATGGCTTATAAAAATTCAAAACTGTCCTCGTGACAAGGCCTTTTGTGCCATTTCAATATCCCTAATAGCTTATAGCTGGATTAATTATAATGAAAAATTTAAAATAAACCTGATTATCAAATTAACCAAATATGGTCCATTTATGCCATGGTTAATGAATCATCGAAGATGATGATTCCAAAATAAACTCCTACGCAAAATTATTGACGATTGTTTTATAGAAAACAAACTTCAGCATGTCTGAATCAGATGAAGTCAACGGCTGCAGAATTACAGACAATGATAGATAAAGCTGTCACTCAAGCCATTGACAGGCAGTTCAAAGATTCAAGTGGTGATCATAGTGGGACCCAAGCTGTGCCTCACACAAAACCACCTTCTAAGATACATACGTCTTATAAGAATGATTCTCATCACTCTTCAAATCAGAAAAGTGTTCCATCCAGACAAATTGTGCTCAATCAGGAGCCACATATTAAGACCTGCTCTTATAAATACTTTGTCCCTTGCAAACCAAGGGACTTCACTGGAGAAAAGGAGTTATCGATTGTATGACATGGCTGGATGAGATGGACACAGTAGTAGACATCAGTGGTTGTGCAAAACATGATATTGTAAAGTTTGTTTCACAATCATTCAAAGGAGAAGCGTTGGTATGGTGGAGATCATTGATCCAAGCCACGGGGAAGATCCTAATTTATAACTTGTCTTGGGATCAATTTGTTACGCTGATCAAGGAAAACTTTTGTCCTCAGCATGAGGTAGAAAAGATAGAAACAGACTTCTTGACTCTGGTCATGAAGGATTTAGATTGTCAGGCATACGTGACGAGTTTCAACACTATGTCCCGCCTAGTTCCCTATTTAGTCACCCCTGAACCTAAACGTATAGCGCGTTTTATTGGAGGCCTAGCACCAGAAATTAAGGGAAATGTCAAGGCATCAAGGCCTACCACATATAGGTCCGTGGTGGACTTATCCTTATCTCTCACTTTAGATTCAATCAGGAATAAGTCTGTTAAAGCTTCTAGCGAGGGAAAAAGGGAAAGAGAAGAGGAGAACTCTCATCAATCTAACAAGAAGAAGAAGGGAAGTTCTGAGCACAGGAAAGATTCCGAGTTTAGGAAAAACTCGAGTCAGTCTAATAACAGACCCAAATGCAGTAACTGCAGAAAGCAACATTCTGGAAAATGTACGATTAACCCAAGTGCTAAACTATGTGGAATTTGCAAGACCAAGGGTCACAAGACTTTTGATTGCAAGGAGTTGAAGAACGCGACTTGTTACAACTGTAACGAGGAAGGGCACATCAAAACCAATTGCCCAAAACTTATAAAGAAGCCTGAAGAGGCCAAGAAAACAAACGTGTGAGTCTTCCAGATAAACACCCAGGAGGCAGTATAGAATGATAACATCATAACAGGTACTCTTCCTTATAAATTATGTTTATGCGGGAATTTGTTGATTCTAGCGCAGATAAGTCTATTGTGGACAATAAATGTTGTGAACTGATGTATCCACCTGTTAGGACTCTAGACATATAACGCGAGGTAGAATTGGCCAATGATACTTTAGAGATTGCTTCAACAAATCTTAGATAGATATTTTATATCTATTAGGAATCACTCTTTTCTGATATCCTTATGGCAAGCTTTCAAGCTATCCAAATTCGTCAATATAATAAAGACAGATGTGACATTTTGATCCCCTGTCTAAAAGGTGATGGACTAGGTCTAAACCTTAAATGCCATTGATGGTCTTTTTATGGCCTAGGCTAAGTACAATTGATATATATTTAAATAACATTCATTAAGAATGTTCATACTATATTAGCCTGTATGGTTTAATGTTACCATGGTTAGTATATGTTAGGTCAGCAGGATGATGAATAGCGGTTGTTGGATTGCAACTAAGTAATTGTTTCAATTGGTGTTAGGAACCAAGTCTCGAGTATGACAAACTCGGATAAGACAACCGTCAATCGCGCCATTAATGATGCGACACATGCTAATGATGCTACAATTGTGAACCTCAAAATTGGCAAGGATGTGCTCCAAGCTATGATAGACGCAGCTGTTGGAAAAGCTGTGCGAAAGGCCGTGAAAAAGTTCAAAGAGCCCAGTACTACTTGCTCCAAATCCCATTTAAGACTACACTCCCTTACTCACGAGAAGGATCTTGTTCATACTTTGGATGCAAAGAATGAATTAAAAAGGAAAAGGGAGAAAGATAACTCCCATATTTCTAAGAAAAAGGGGTAAGCTTGAGCAAAAGGAGAACACACAAAAGTCCAACAAGAAACCTGTATGCAAGACCTGCAAAAAGCGCCACCTCGGGAAATGCAGATTTGAATCTCAACCTCTACCTTGTGGGATCTGCAAGTCTAAGGAACATAAAACGTTGGATTGCAAGGACATAAAGGATGCAGTCTGCTTCGGCTGTAATGAGAAAGGCCACATCAAGACTACATGCCCTAAATCTATCAAAGGAAATGCGGCTAAGGATAGAAAGCCTAAGAATGAAAGCGCTTAAACTCTCCTGATGGATGCCAGAAGTAGTTCATAACAATAATGACATCAGGTACACTCTTTAACATTCATTGGTAATGCAATACTAAGAGTTCTGTTTTGATTCGGGTACAAATGAATCCTTCATAAATTGTATGTATATCAAACTTTTAAAATTTTCCACCAGAACCCCCAGAATTTAAGTGTAAGGTAAAACTTACAGACTAGAATCATAGGAACCATTTCTTCTGTTCCGTCAGAAATCTTCAGCCATAAATTCTAGATTACTCTCTCTCTCCAGATGAAGTACGTCAGCCTATGTAGTTGATATCTCCTTGATCTCTATTGATTGCGAATACCAGACGGTATGACAAAAGCGCCATATGAGGATTGGTGTATCTTAATATGTTCCATAGATTGCTTCCATGCCTGATCAGTATGGAGGTTTAATGCATGGAACCACAAAGATATTCCAATGGTCATATGGTACTAAAGTCAGCTAATGGTATTCAAAGAAGATATCCAGAATGGAATTGTCCAAGTAAGTGTCTCTGATTAAGGAATCTGTGGACTCGTAAAGTAAATGTGTCACTTATCTGACACAGGCAATGATAGATGAACTGGAGCCTGAGATTTGGAAAACACTCTGTAACCTCCTTGTGTCTTGATTATCATCTCCAAAGACTACCCTGTTTACCTCCTGAAAGACAAGTAGGGTTAAGATTTATATGCCGCATAGGGCTGCATTATTGTGAAATCTCCAGGACGACTAGTACCATCATTGGAAGAATCGAAACCCTGATTAAGTGAGTTTTAAGATAGAGGTTCATAAAGCCTAACTCAATATTCTGAGAGTTCGGTATTATTAATTAAGAAAGACGGTTCATTTTACTTATGCATTGATTACCGCAACCCTATTTAGGCAACAATTAAGAATCGCCATCAGCTGCCCAGGATCATCGATTTGTTCGACTAGCTATAAGGATTAGCTATTCCTTAAAGATTGGTTTTAAGCAGTGGTTGGAATAACTATCTCACCTTAAATAAGCTTTTCTATAATAGTTGTTATGTAAGTATCAAGGCTGCTCCTTTGGAGACCTTGTATAGATGGGATGTTAGACATCTGTTGTTAGACAGAAGTTCGGTAAGTCCGAATTAGCATGACCTGAAATTACCTTGGAAACAACGAATAAGATCATTCGAATCCATAATCGTCTGAAAGTTGCCAGTAATCGGCGGAAAATTAAGGATTGATGAAAGTCGCAACCCTCTTGAGTCCTTAATAAGGAATAAGGTTCAATTGAAAGTATCGCCCTAAGAATAGAGATGGCAATGGGTCGGGTTCGGGTCGGGTATTGGCAATCCCATACCCATACCCGGTTGTAAAATCGTGTCCCATACCCGACCCAATACCCGTCGGGTATATGTCGGGTAATTACCCGTCGGGTATCGGGTATACCCGCGAGTATCGGGTATACCCATTAGTTTGTTAAAAAAATATACATTGGGATTTCCAAATACATTTTTTACTATTATAATTATTAAATAATTTTATTTATGCAACAACTATTATAAATTAAAATATACATTACATAGATATAAGTTTTAGCATAAATTAATAATAACTTTATAATATTTATACACTTGTATGTATATACTTCACAACATACAAAATATAAATACTATCATCAAATACATATGCTAAAAGAAAATTTATTTTTTCACATTATGAACATATTAAAATAAATCATTAATATATAAGGGTTAATGGAAAATAAAAATATAAATTAAAAACTTCGGGTATTTGATCGGGTATATAGTTCGGGTAAACGGGTATGTGGTTTCGGGTAATCGGGTCGGGTATCACCTAATCCCATACCCTGACCCATACCCGCGAAAATTTTTAAAACTAAACCCATACCCGGCCCAATACCCGTCGGGTATCGGGTATACCCGTCCCATTTGTGTCGGGTTTCGGGTATACCCGTCGGGCTCGGGTATTTTTGCCATCCCTACCTAAGAAGGGTGTGCTGAAATTTTTATACAACGGGCTAGTTAAGCTCTGGATATATAGGATCATTCGAAGAAATCAAATACATCAAAGGTCAATAGCTTATAAGCTAAAACCTATTTAAGGAGCTTGGTAGAGCTTGCAATGTGACCCACACTAGTGATTTAAGGATATGTTTCGCCGATAAGTCGAGACGCATTATCACATAATGATATGCAGTTTAATGAAAATTTATGGTTTGATGAGAAACCAGTATCAAATAAGGATCGGCAGGATTATAAGCTAAGAAAGAAAACATGAACCTATTATAAAGGTCATTTGGGTTGCCCTTAGAGGCCCAAATAGGTTGTGGAAGTTAAATCCATTATCCGACAGAAAGTACTTCCATTATTTTAGCAAATCTCAAGGTCGAGATTTCTTTAAAGAGGGTGAGGATGTAACACCTCGTAAAACACGTCCAATAATGTATTGACACGTGTAACAAACCCTAATAAAGTAAAACATTGCATTTAAGGGACTAATTTTTCGAAAAGTCGAAAACTTTGAGTTTGAAAGGACTGGAAGTGTTATCATGCTTAACATAAGCCTCTGAATAATGTTACACGGTAATCATATTCCCAAATGAGCCACTTGTTGATCGAGTATAGCAGTTTGCGTAATTAATTGAAAGTTTGCGCAATGAAGGGTTAAAAGCGTCAACATGTTAATTCTTACCTCTGAGTGACCTTTTAACAAACCTAGAGCTTCATGATATTTGATTATACTCTTGGGAATGCCAATTATTGGCCGTCTAAGGCTTTTATGCCTTTAAGTGACGTTACGCGCAGCTTTGCAAGTTTAAGGGGTTAAAAGCGTCAATATGTTAAATTGTATCTCTGAATGACCTTTTTACGAACCTGAAGCATCGTGATGTTTAATAATACTCCCAAGAATTCCTAATATATATTAGATGAGGCTTCGATGCTATTAAACGATGATATGCGCAAGTTTGCGCATTAGAGAGACTATTTGCGTCAAACTGCAAAAGTATACCGATTCGTATGGTATCGAACCTTCTGGAATATGATCATAAGTTAAACATACCCTAAATATCCTTTATATAGCTTAGATATAGGCTTAGAGGTGTTTGGTGCGCAAAAATAAACTTATTTGATCAACAGGGACTAAAAGCGTCAAAAAGTGCATAAGTTTGCATTTTCGCGCATATCTTACGTTCTGAATATATCCGGACATCCAAAAATTTATGTAATCACTAAAATAATTTATTTTAGTGTTTGGCTTGATAAAATTCCATTCGTCGTGTAATTTGGATCGTTTTTCGCATCCGTTCGTGTTTCGTTGTAATTAGCAGAACAACGTGACCGTACGACCAAACGAACCGACATCCGACATGTTTTCAAGCATGTTTTATGTTCCCTATGTTTAGGCATCATAGTAGAGCCTTGAAATGAGGTTAACGGGCCTTAAATGAGTCAGAAATGACATTTATCAAGTACAGGGACTGAAACTGCATTTTTTGAAAGTGTTTGCTGATCTGGCCAGTTAAGGCGTGCCGCGTAAGACTCTCTCTGAGTCTACGCGGGGAGTCTAAACCCATCAAACCTACAAAACTATTTTTTTCAAACCAGCAGCTGGGTTTTACTGAATTGCAAATGGTTTTTAAACAATCTAGGGGCTGTTTTGGGCACCCATAGATTACCAAAACAATGGGTAATACTTGTACAGACCAGATTGAAGCTCATTTATCGAGGAACGATCCTAACGGTTCTCAAAATCCTATATATACCCACTTGTTTTGGCTCACTTTTCACACTCCATTGCATTTCTACTCTTGCTCTCTTATTTGAGAGGATCCTAACCAACTTGGGAACCTCCTTCAATCCTAAGGACCACTCATAAGTGTTCCTTTCGTGCTTAGTTCAATTGTTTGGCTCTTAAAGCCGAAAAGTCAAGCGTTTGCGATAAACGCTTTGACTTTTAAACCCTCTGAGGTTATACAACTTGGTTCCATAGAAATCCTAGTTCATTGCATGTTTCCGTTAAATGCTTAAATGTTAACCATAATGCCCTTTTGATATTAAAACGAGATTTTTGAAAATGTGAGAGGACAAAAACCCAAATTACTGATATTTAAGTATGTCCTAAAAGTTTGACATCAGTTTATGGTCTAAAATGAGAGTTATGCTCAATATCGTAAATGAAGGCCTTTTTATTAATTAAACGGCATATTTGATATTAATCCTATTTAAACTCAAATTTTGACATCAAACCTTTTGCCTACTGATGTAATATAATATTTTGGGATTTTTGGAAATTTTTATTAAATTTTAAGATGATCATAACATAGAGTTCTCGCATAGGCTCGGTAATTGACTATAACGCCCTTTTTGCTAATAAAATGAGTTTTATACATCCTTTACATGTCAAACCTTTTTATATTAATTTTATATAATAAATAAGTTATTTTAAACTGTAAAGGCTAGTCAAAATCTTGGATTTCCCTATTTAAACCGAATATCGTCAAATACCGACTTTTATGTGATTTAGGCGCATAGTATGGTTTAAAACCATATTAGGCATATAAAGCTTGATACCTACTGATGTTATGAATAAGTTTTTATACTTTAACAGTAAATAAAAGTTTTGAACTCAGGTTTCCAAAATTAACCCTTAAAGCTTATGTGAAATGACCAAAATGCCCCTACGGTGCATAATTTGGCCATAAATGATAAATTTCACATATATTTGATATCTTACTGATATAACTTATTAAAATAAATATTTTTACAGATTATTTAGACCAGAAACTCAGATTATTATTTAACCTCTTTTATAAACATCAAAATGACCAAAATACCCCTACGAGGCATAAATTGGTTTTAAAATTCGTTTTGGGCATAATGGAAGGTATCCTACTGATATCACAACATATTTAAGGCATATTAACTTGTGAAACATGTCCATGACTCATTTGGTTACCCGTTATGCATCTTACGCGTTCGATATGGTTTATGTAACTAGTTTACATGAATTAGCCGAAACGGGTCAAACCTTATCATTTTCACTTCAAAATTCAGAATGTGTTTAAATTACCCATATTATACAAGTCTCCATACTTGTCGGGTCTAAATCACATTCTAATCCGGTCTTCGCTTAATCTTGCTTTTTGAACCGTAAACCTTTCCTTAAAACTAACCGGTCTAAGTTACAACTTAAATAAGACCCGTTAGGAATCTAATAGGTTAATAAAACCTTCGTTCCAGATTGAGAGCCCCAGTAAAGGTACTTGTGCTTGCTGATTTGAATATACGGCTGAGAATAATATTACATTTTAGCTCAGGTAAATACTTTTAACTTATTTTCCGTTATACGGGCTTGGGATACGGTATTATAAAAATACCGCTTGGTCGGGTGTAGAAACCTTTTAATCGGAGATGATTAAATTGCATAATCCCGTTTTAATCAGTATTGCTTGATAACAAATAACATTGGGGGTTAATGACCGTGTCCTGGATATCCTTGGCTCATTTATAAAGTGTAAATGGCCACAACTTAAGCACAAGGTGTAGGCATAACACCTCCTGTTGCGTATGTAAAAGATATACTCACTCATGAGGTAACTTCTTGTGAGTTATATTTGTGGTGTGTCGATTAATCTTGATCGGTTTGTTTAAATCATCGGCCCTAAATGTTGGACAAACATGTAAATCTGATACAAGATTATTATTAATATAATTGTCCTAAGTTATAAAAGAATATTTGTGCCTTGTGCATTTAAATCAATTTTCATAGATATTTTCAAAAGAGTCAGTTAATCGTATTTACCAGTGTAAACTGACGTATTTTCTAAAAAGGTTAAGTGACAGGCACTGTACGTAAATTGGCTGGGAGCTCAGGGCGTTAATAGGGAATCTTGCAAGTTCTAAACGTCTAAAGTCTGTTGAACAGTGTTTATATTTATGTTTTAAGATCCGCCTGTGGATCCACCTTACAATCCGTTTGTAATATTTGATGTTACTTTTGTATCGGTTTGTAATATATTTACTTTAGACTTCCGCTGTGCATTGAACTGTGATTATTTGACTCTGATGATATCAACTACGTCACGATACTCCCCACCGGGCCCACCGGTAATACGTGGAAATATCGGGGTGTGACACTACTACAATGTTTGCCAAGAAAGCTCTTTATTCCTTGTGGAGATACTTACTTGCTTGAACACATGACATGAGCTTGAGACCTTTCGAAGGAGTTTCGCCATACACACAAAGTTCACCATTAGCCAGCGAGAAACGAATCATGTTTTCGAAGCAAACAACTTCAGCATGATTTTCGCGAAGATAATCCATGCCTACTATGATGTCAAAACTACCGAGCTGCATCGGAATAAGGTCGATAGGGAAGACGTGATTGTTGAGTTCAAGCGTACAATCACGTAGAACAGAATTGACAGCGACGGTTCTTCCGGTGGCAACTTCAACATCGAACGTCGAGGGTAGATGGGCGCGCTTACGATTAAGGAGCTTTTCGAATTCAAATGATACAAAACAGTTATCGGCTCCAGTATCAAATAAACACGAAGCATATATACCATTCACAAGGAACGTACCATTAAACACATTGTTGTCTACTTGAGCCTGGCGGGCGTTGATGTTGAAAGCACGTCCGCGGGCTGCTGGCTGCTGCTGCTGCTGCTGTTGTTGTTGCTGCTGGGGCTCTTGTTTCACTACTCTGTTGGGGCACATGTTTGCAAAGTAGTTGGGATCACCACATGCGAAGCAAGCTTGAGCGTGAGCCGCGGGTGCAGGAGCTGCTTGATGGCCTTGAGGAGCAGGAAGTAGAGCTTGTTGAGCAGGAGCTGGAGCTTGACGTGGACCAGTACGGCAGTTTACGGTGAAGTGGCTGTACATATTGCAATGAACACAGAACCGGCATGCGATACCCACCGGATAATGATAAGTATAAGTAGGGCAGAGCGGGTGTGGTCTAGTATATGCACGCTTGGCAGGCGGTGCATTGACCACAGGTGCCGTTACTTGGCGGTGCTGAGGTTGCGGTTGGGCAGGTACTGTTTGGAGCGGGGCAGCAGTAACTGCACAGTTCTTGTTGCTGGAACTGCTGTTGTTCTTCCTCTTGAGGCGTGAGAGCTTTGAATATTGTGGTGCGGCAGTGGTTTCAGAGGTAGGAGCAGCGGTGACTTGATGCAGATTCTTGGAGGCTTTGTTGAAATAACCAGCCCTGACTCGCTTATCGTTGATCTCAGCGGCGAGCAGGTAGGTTTTCTCAATTGTTGTCGTCTTTGCAGCCTGAACAAAGTTTGCAACGCAATCTGGAAGAGCACGAATATACTTCTTGATTGTAATATCAGGGGTGGTAACCTGACCAGGCAGATAATACTCAATTGCTTGAAGCGAGCAGTTAAACCAGCGTTATCTCCGCCATCCTGCTTTATGTGCCAGAATTTATCCTCAAGCTTTTGGATTTCATGGGGAGGACAGAACTCTTGCATCATAATGTTCTTCAACTCGTCCCACAACAATCCGAAAGTTGCATCGTTTCCTTGTTTGTTCCTCTCGGCCGTCCACCAATCAAGAGCGCGGGATTGAAAGACGCCGGTAGCATTGACGGTGCGTAGGTTTTCTGGACAGCCACTCTGGCGCAGGGTGACTTCGATAGAATCAAACCATTGAAACATGGTCGTAGGACCATCTTCGCCGGTAAACTCTTTTGGTCCGCAGTCTTTGAACTGCTTGAAGCTAAAAGCGGCCTTAGGGGTATCGGTCCTGGACTCCTCTGAAGATTTGCTAGCATTCTCGTTCAGCTCACTGACGATCTGAGGGATTACTTTCGCCATTTGGTTAGAGACGAGAGCGGCGATGCGTTTGTCATCATGGTTTTGGCGAGCTGCTCGTGAGTGGAATGATCCATATGACGACATTGTCTGCAACAGACATCGCCATAGGACTTAAACACAATTTCAATTAATCCTAGTATAGTCTAGCGATTCACCATAAAGCTCAGGAACACAGCCATTCACAAAATTCACGTAGGCACATAATCACAGAATCACATAAGCACGTAAACACATAAGCACGTAAGCACACATAAGCTAACCTAAACACATATTTTGAACGTATTCACCTATCCTTCACAGCACGTATAGCGATTAAGTATAGCGATTGTGATTAGAGAGTAGCGATTGCGAGCATAGACCAGCGATTTGTTAGTGTGGTGTGAATTGTGTGTGTTTTGGCGGAGCGAGAAACGTGGAATCGAAACCATCAGTACCACCGCACTGTTTATCTCAAAAATCTAACAAATAAACACATAAAACACCTAGATTTTCACATAAAATCGATCATAAAAGCGATAAATCACAGAGTTGGCGACGACAAATCCAGAATCAAATACATAAAATCGAAGAGAGATTGTCTTAGGTGTGTGGAGACATCGACTACCCAAGGTGGTTCGACTATTCACAAGGACCCTAAGTGCACACTTTGTCCTTCTGGACTGTGCTCTCGCTTCAATTTGAGCGATCGGCACGCATCCTTCCAGCTACGGTGTGACCCAAGTCGTTGGAGTCCGTCGAGACTTTGGTGAGAGTTTTGCAAAACCAAAAGTATAGAGCGGAACGAGTCATCAAGGTTCGGGTTTCACCCCTAACGTAGCGACTACATCCCCGTTTGTACGATAAAATCATGAGATAGATAAGGAGATTTGTGTCAAAGTATGGATTTCACTCCTAATTCAATGCAAATTCTCCTGTGTATAGTATAAATAGCGAATCGAACAAGCGATTTAGCTGAGAGTTTGCGGTTTTCACACCTTGTCTCAACCAAATCATCCTTTTGTGTGTGTGTCCAGCCTTAGGAAAGGCTGATCTTGCGCAGAACTGCAGTATGCGATGTTCGCGCAAGTGTGTAGTGTACAGCGAGTTCGAGCGAGGAATAGCGAGTAGGCTCGTGCAAACCCCATACCGGGTACGCACAAGTCGGTCTGTTGGTACTTAGACTATAGACTAGGTCATTTCTAAGACATCGACCCGGACAAGGTCGAGTCTTGCCTAATTCCCTATAGTTATGGCTCTGATACCAATCTGTCACACCCCAACCGATGACGGAAATATCGGGGCGCGACACTGAGCGAAACAGATTGTCAAGAGAAATTCCATAACAACTAAATTACCGAATAGTTAATATTATCTCCCATACCATAACTCATCAAGTAACTAATTATTACAGACATAGATATCTCAAAACAAAACATGTTCCCACAACTCAGATTTAAATAAATAAATTGTTCGTTTGTTTCTAGACTCTCATTCCTACTTGATTCCACAAAGTAGGTAAGCACAGCATCCTAAGCAATCAAACACCTGTCACATACGATAAAATAGAGGTCAATACACATAGTGTAAAGGTGAGCATACAAGTTTAATAGATATATTAGAGTTCGAAAGCGTTTATGCATAACCAGCATGTATCATGTAAAATGCGAAGCTAGTAGGTTATCGACAATGAAATATGCACATACTAGACTGCGAGTTGTAGAATGCGCAACACATATCACCACTGTGACATGTGAAGAGGTAACCTTAACAACCCCTGTCCACGTCGGGTGCTGAGTCCAAACAAATAGTACTATCGTTGCTAAGGCGTCAAGCAACAATCACTGTGTTAACATAACATACAAGCATTCATCGAGTAACACGTATCATGCAGTAACGGTCAGCGTATAAATAGTGTTTGTGTTGGGTGATTGATGTGATTTAGAATAAGTAACGTATGTAACACCCAAAAGTGCATAAAGCAAAAAGGGGTCGAGTATACTCACAGCGATATAAGTTAATGGATTGAAGGGAGCGCTAGAGTGATTAGCCTGAACAGTTAACGATAGAATAAGCGAAGGGCGGTGCGTAAAACGGTGAAAAGTGAACCAAGTGTCGAACGGTAATCCGATCGGATGGTCATTCTATCAGATGTTAATCCGTTCGGATGGTCATCCGATCGGATGGCCATTCGGTCGGATTAACATTCGTTTGGCAAGGATGTGTTTGTGTATGATGGCTTTGAAGTTTTCGTTGTAGCATTTTGAAAACAGAGAAGTATCTCTACCCTTCAGGTCGATCGATCGAAGGGTCGCTCGATCGGATGGTGATCCGATTGGTGAGGCTTCTCAGTTGAGAACACGTTCACAGCAGGACGGTCACTCGATCGGATAGCAATCCGATCGGATAGCAATCCGTTAGAACTGATGTTCTTTGAAAATTATAAAAATGATTAAGTGTGGAACTAAATGCAATCCGATCGGATGCAGTTCGATCGGATGGCAATCCGATCGGACAGCAATCCGTCCCAACGATCCTGATCGTCTTGAACTTGATTATTTTGAAAAGTTTCTGCGGTTTTGTCACACCCCGATTTCCACGTGTCACCGGTGGGCCCGGTGGGGAGTATCGTGACGTGGTTGGCAACATAATAGTCAAACAACACAATTATATAAATGCACAGCGGAAGCAAAAGAGAAATATATTACAATCCGAATATAAAGTAATATCCAAGTATTACAACGGAAAGTAAAGGATCCACAGGCGGATCAAAATAAAATGAAAACTGTTCAACAAACTTTGACATCTAGAGCTTGCGAGACTTGAGTAATGATGCCTGGAGTAGCCAGCCTATTTCGTCTAGCACCTGCACTTAACCTTTTTAGAAAATACGTCAGTTTACACTGGTAAATACAACTCAACTGACTCATTTTGAAAAGAGTTTGTAAATTGATTTGAATGCACTTCGGCACAAAATATCTTTATAACTTGGGACAATTATTTGTATATAATCTTGTATACAGTTTTACTTATTTGCCGTCCATTAGCACCGGTTTGAAGAGCCGGTTTAAGTTAACTGACACGCCGCAGGTATAGTGCCCACAAGGTTGATTCCTTTAGTGGATTACCAGTTTTTACATAATGCATCTGTCAGGTGTACGCCTACACCCCGTGCTTAGGTCGTGGCCATTTCGTAAAATGATGCCAAGGATATCCGGGACATGGTCATTTAACCCCCAAGGGCCATACATCAAATAATACAGAACAAAGCAGGTTATGTAAATACATTAATCACAATACGATTTAAATGACTACATACCCGACCAAGCGGCACTTTTATAGTACCGTATCCCAAGCCCGTATAGGGAAAATAAGTTAAGAGTATTTACCTGAGCAAAGTATAAATCCAATACAGTAAATGCAAGTACTTTTACTGGGCTCCTAATCTGGAACGAAGGTTTATAATAACCTATTAGATTTCTAACGGGTCTTTAATTAAGCCTTAGCTTAGACCGGTTAGTTTCAATGATACGGTTCGTACGCACGAAGAAGCGAAGACCGGATAGAATGTGATTTAGACCCGACAAGTTTGAAGACTTGTTTAATATGGGTATTTCACACACATTCTGGATTTTGAGATAAAACCGATAAGGTTTGACCCGTTTCGGCTAATTTATGTAAACTTGTTACATAAACCGAACCGAACGCGTAATAAGCGTAACGGGTATCTGTAAGAGCCATATACAGGTTTCCTAAGTTAATATGCTCCAAATATGTTGTGACATCAGTAAGATGTCTTGTATTATGCCCGAAATGAATTTAAACACAAACTATGCCCCGTAAGGGTAGTTTGGTCATTTTCAAGGTTATAAAAGAGTCTAAGTATTTACCTGAGTTACAGGTCTGATATAATCAGTAAAAATACTCATTTTACTAAGTTATATCAGTAGGGTAAAGTATATATGTGAAATTTATCAATTATAACCAAACTATGCACCGTAGGGGCATTTTGGTAATTTCACATAAGCCAAAAAGCTTAAAACTGAAGTCTGAGTTTAACAACCTTTTCTTACTATTAAAATATTATAATTTATCTAAAATATCAGTAGGTATCACTCTTGTATGTTTAAAAATAGTCTTAGTGCATACTATGCGCTAAAAACGCTTAAAAAGGCGATTAGAAGCCATTTCCGGGTTCGATACATAAAGCTGATATTTTTATTATTCCAAAAGGCTTAAAGTAATTTATTTATCATTTAGAATCATTAGCAACAGGTTTGGAGTCGTTTAGATATGTAAAACTCATTTTATGGCCCGTAAGGGCAAAACCGACTATTACCGGATTAAGCCTACGACTATGAGTTATGCTCAGCCTAAAATTAATTAAAAATCTTCAAAAATCCCAAAATAATATATTACATCAGTGGGTAATAAGTTTGATATCAAAAAGTAGGTTTAAATAGGCTATACGTTAATTACGCCGTTTAATTAACATAAAGCTTTCATTTTACGCTTACGAGCATAACTCTTAATCTACACCTCAAACTGATGTCAAACTTTGCATACAAGTTTATATATCAGCAATTAAAGTTTCTACTCTTTTACATTTCCAAAAATCACGTTTTAGGGTAATAAGGGCATAATGGTCAACATATGAGCAATTAACGGAATCATGCGTATTAATCGGTTAACTAATGAACCATGGTGTATAATCACAGAGGGTTATACTAGCATGTAACTTGGTCCCAATAAGGCTCTAAGGTATTTCTAAAACATTCCATAACGGGTCAGAACTGAAGTCAAAGCTTTGCGACTTTCGGTTCCGAACCGGGTCTAAATAGTAAATTGTTGGGTTGAACATGTTTAGTCATGTTCTTACATTCATTACCAAGTTATATTAATGATCAAACAGGTTGTATGTGTTCTACATTGCTAATCATGCATAAATCAGAATTTAAGTATCCTGTTGACTTTTTCTTAACAAGTTTGACCCGACATTTGACCTAGTTAGAGTGGGAATCAGGGGGAACCCTTTTGAGGGTTTATTACCCACATAATTACCAACTTATAACTACTTTCAATTCGAATAATCACTGAGCCATTAGTGATTAATCGTTAAGTCAACCATTAATTACGACGGTTTGACTTTTAGCTAAATAACTAAGCTAAACTCAACTAAAGAAGGTTAAGCATACTTACAAGTGTCTAATGGTCGACTAGGAAGGCTTGGAAGGTGCTCTTGTGCTCCACAAATGATCAGATTTGCAAGAATGAATGTGTGAAGCATGTTTGCAACTTAGAGGCCCTTTTATAGTGTTTAAATCACCACAAAATGTTGACACACAAGTCTACCATTGACCACAACTTACTAACAAGTGTCCCTAGATGTTTAGGGGTTGTTTAGGGGCCAAGCAAGATGTGAAAAATCGATTTAATGGAGGATACAAGGCTATGGCAGACAAGAGATCAAACAAAATCAATAATCTGATCAGATGAGGCCGTCGCGTAGCGCGACGGCATGATGGTTAGTGCTCGCGCTACGCGAGCCCATGGTGTCCAGCCAACAAAATTTTCCTTTATTGCAGTTTTGGTCCCTGGTCCTTCTAAAGGTCGCTTTCATGTCTTGTTTTGCACAATGAGCCCTCTAAATTAACATATAAGGGCTTTAAGACATTTACCCACTTTGTTAAGTCCCCGGTTAACTTTATTGTTACCCGAAAAGTCCTAACTTTCAACGTTGATGCTTTAACCCCTCGCACACGAATTTGATCATAACTTTCTCATACGATAACGACACTTTACGAAATTTATATCGTACCTTCTAGTGAGCATAATTAACCGTTACAAAGCTTCGGGTTTGTCAAAAGGTCACTCAGAGGTATAAGTTAAACATGTTGACACATTTAACCCCTGTAGTTTGTAATCTCTCACTTTCCTTCATATTTAGCTTCGTATGATCCATGATTTATTCGTTTGAAGGTATGAGCATCATGTAGGGTTAATATATAATATATTTATTCACTGTTGACATTTTTGAACACGTATATTTACATACTTTCCATGTTTGTCAACTTTAGTCCTTCTATAATATTCTTTCACACGTTTAATCATATGACACGTGTCAACACATTACAGGACGTGAATTTTTGAGGTGTTACAGGTTTGCTTGAGACGGTATGACAACGTGTCAAACAACGGAAACTCCATCAGACCCAGGCCATCCGATCAAACGGGAATCACCCCAATCCGATCAGTTAACTGTTCGTGACGGGTGCCTTCATGTTTAACCAGAAATCAATTGTCTCATTGATAGGATTCGGATCACAAACCGACACATCACTAGAGAAGAGTAGAAGGCATGAATGAGCTCCGAATCTATCGGTTGTGGAGTGCATTGAGTGTAAAAGAGTTGAAAGAAAGTTGGAAAAGCTTCTTTCAATTCTCTTATCTTGAAAATGTTTAGATCTATGCGAAATCGTTGTTAAATCATGTGGAAATCCTTCAGATCTGAGTTGTTCTTGATGGAATGAGGCCAAAACTTGAAGTTCATAAGAACTCCATGATGACATCAACCTAGAACACCTCAAATCTGTTGATTTCACGGTTAAAAGTTGAGATTCAAAGGTGAAAATGATGAAGAAGTGCGTGTAGATCATAGAAGTACAAGATTTGAGTTGAAAACTTACAAGAATCGCGAGAAATCGAGAGAAAGAAGGCTTGAGTGTGCTGGTCGAGTGAGGAGGAGCTGTTACATCACTTGTGATGTGAGAAGAGGGGTATTTATAGGTTGCCAAAAATAGAAAGGGGGAGCAAGGGTCGGATGGTGCACCGATCGGATGGCGCCTCGATCGGATGGCAATCCGATCGGATGGCCATTCGATCGATCGGCCATTCGGTCGAGTGGCTCCGACGAGTTAAGTTTTCGGCGTTTCGTTTTGTGAGTTGAGCGTTGCGATGCGGTTCGAGCGAGCGATGCGATAGTACTACTCATTGGTTACATAAATAACCTAACTACTATATCTAACATACAATCACTATAATTAACTTGCATTTAGCGTTTGCGATTAGATTGCGATGCGATAGAATTGCGATTGCGATTAAACACCCCATTATAAACATAACATGCACAAGTAACACATCATAGCACACACACGTAAAACAATATCCAGAGCACATATTTCGAGTTGCGAATGCGATAGCGATGCGTATAGCGATAAGTCGATTAGCGATAAAACATCGATTAAACCTCGATTATTACTAGATACTCCACATAATACAACTAAAGCGATTAAATAATAAAATTCGATTACAAGTCGTTAACGTACAATCAATAGTTAAGCAAGGAGTGACAGATCGCAATTAGCAATATTTTCTTCCTTTCACTTTGACTTTGACTTGTATTTTGACTTTCCGAAAAGCGAGTTGTTACATATGCAACTTGGTAGTTTTGATGTCATAGTAGGCATGGATTTTCTTCGTGAAAATTATGATGAAGTTGTTTATTTTGAAAAGATGATTCGCTTCTCCCTTGCTAATGGCGACCAACTCTGTGTCCATGGCGAAGTATCCTCGAAAGAACTTACACTTATGTCGTGCATTCAAGCAAGCTAGTATCTCCGAAAGGAATACATGGCTTTCTTGGCTCACATTGTAGTAGCGGAGAAGGAAAAGAAGCCGATGGAAAAGGTACTTGTGGTTCGTGATTTTCCTAATGTATTTCCTGACGACTTACCTAGGCTACCCCCGACTCGTGAAATTGACTTTCGAATCGACCTTATTCCTGGAGCTAACACCGTCGCTAAAGCCCCTTATCGTCTTGCTCCGTCCGAAATGCGTGAACTTCCTAGTCAACTCCAGGAATTACTTGATAAAGGCTTCATACGCGCTCGCACATCTCCATGGGGCGCACCTGTCCTTTTTGTGAAAAAGAAGGATGGAACGTTCCGAATGTGCATCGATTATAGGGAACTCAATAAGCTTACTATCAAGAATCACTATCCTTTACCCCAAATCGACGACTTATTTGATCAATTGCAAGGTGCTACGCGTTTTTCTAAGATCGATCTACGCTCTGGCTATCATCAACTACGAATTCAGGAGGAAGATATACCTAAAAACGCTTTTCGCACTCGCTATGGCCATTATGAATTCGTCGTTATGCCCTTTGGTCTTACCAACGCACCCGTGGTTTTCACGGATTTGATAAACCATGTGTGTAAACCCTTTCTTGATCGCTTTGTCGTCGTGTTTATTGATGATATCCTTATCTATTCGAAGTCGAAAGTCGAACACGCGCAACATCTCCATTTGGCTCTCGAGCTTCTCCAAGGGAATCGCCTCTACGCCAAGTTCTCCAAGTGTGAATTTTGGCTCGAGGAGGTTCAATTTCTCGGTCACATCGTCAACAGTCAAGGTATTCACGTCGATCCCGCGAAGATTGAAGCAGTTAAGAGTTGGATTACACCAAAAGCCCCGTCCGAAGTTTGTTCTTTTCTTGGACTGGCAGGTTATTACCGTCGATTTATCACTGATTTCTATAAAATCGTCGTACCTCTTACCTCTCTTACGCATAAAGACAAGCCTTTCGTTTGGGAAACCGAACAAGAGGATGCCTTTTAAACCCTCAAGCGTATGCTTTGCGACGCTCCTGTACTCGCGCTACCCAATGGAAATGACGACTTTGTAGTCTATTGTGATGCCTCTAACCTTGGTCTTCGTTGTGTTCTTATGCAACGGGACAAGGTTATCGCGTACGCGTCTCGTCAGCTCAAGGTCCATGAGAAGAACTACACAACCCACGATCTCGAACTCGGTGTAGTTATTTTTGCGTTGAAGATTTGTTGACACTACCTGTATGGTACCAAGTGTACGGTCTTCACCGACCATAAGAGCCTACAACACATCTTAAACCAGAAAGAGCTGAATATGCGCCAACGCAGATGGGTTGAACTTCCCAACGTCTACGACTGTGAGATACGCTACCACCCAGGCAAAGCAAATGTCGTTGCCGACGCCCTTAGCCGACAAAGCTATTTGCATAGTGTTCGTAATGTTCAAGCCAAACACGACCTCGAAGCCCTCATTTGCGACGCTAAACACGCTTGTTTTCTCGAGAACACGTTGAAGGAAGAACGAATACTTGGAACCGAAAACCAACTAGTGAATAAGACGAATGGTATTTTTCACTATATCGATCGCATTTGCATTTCTAGTCGCAATAATCTCTGAGAGATTTTGCTGTCTGAAGCCCACAAATCCCGATATTCCATTCATCCCGGTGCCGAAAAGATGTACCAGGACCTTCATTCTAGGTATTGGTGGCCTAGAATGAAGAAAGATATCGCTCTCTACGTTTTGAAGTGCCTAACTTGCTTGAAAGTGAATGCTAAACATCAACGACCCTCTGGCTTACTCGTACAAAACTCCCTCGCACGCCACCAGGTCACGATAGCATTTAGGTTATCGTTGATCGTCTTACAAAATCCGCTCACTTTTTACCGATACGAGTAGACTATAAAGTTGAACGATTAGCATGAATCTATACCGACAAAGTCATTTGTCGACATGGGACACCTCGTGACATCATCTCTGACCGCGATGGTCGCTTTACTTCGCGTCTTTGGGAAACTTTTCAATCCGCTCTTGGTGCTACTCTTAATCTCAGTACCGCATTCCATCCCCAGACCTCGTCAGACAGAGCGCACGATTCGCACCCTTGAAGACATGCTTCGTTCGTGCGTTATAGATTTTGGTGGTAATTGGGATTCACATTTACCTTTAGTCGAATTCTCATACAACAACAGTTATCACGCTAGTATATAAAGGGCACCCTTTGAGGCATTATACGGAAGAAAATGCCGATCGCCTATTGTATGGCACGAGATCGGAGACGCACAAATTACCGGTCCTGAGTTATTATAAGAAACGACTGACAAGATCCTCCAGATACAAGACAATCTCTAGAAAGCTCGGAGTCGTCAAAAGAGTTACATCGATAAACACCGCAAGCCCCTTGAGTTTGAAGTTGGTGATCACGTACTCCTAAAGGTTTCACCTTGGAAGGGGTGATCCGATTCGGCAAGAAAGGAAAGCTAGCGCCACGATACGTTGGACCCTTTAAGATTCTGGAAAGAATTGGCAAAGTGGCCTACCGACTCGAATTACTGGAGGAACTCAGCAACGTACATCCGACTTTCCACGTCTCGAACCTCAAGAAGTGTCTAGTTGAAGAGAACCTGCATGTCCCTCTTGAGGATTTGCAAGTTAATGAAACTCTACACTTTGTGGAAAAGCCAGTAGAAATCATGGACCGAGAGACCAAGAAACTTCGCCGCTCTCGCATTCCTATAGTAAAGGTTCGCTGGGAAGGCAAACGCGGCGCCGAGTTCACTTGGGAACTCGAAAGTGATATGAAAGATAAATATCCACATCTATTCGTTACGCTTGCGCCTTAATTTCGGGACGAAATTCCCTAAAGTAGGTGACTTTCCGGGTCATTACTTGTATCTGTCATTTCTTGCTTAATTACTTGTACTTTCAAGATTCCGATTATCGCAAAGGGTTTAAACTATATTTTACAATGCGTTCACAACTCTTATTCAAAACGCAGTTATCACAACTAAACGCTACTCATAACGCTTACTATTTAACGCATTTTATCGCTTGTTTATATTAAACGCTAACGCAACGCAATCTCAAACTCGAAACGAAGATTTACTTTTATGCATTTATGTGTTACGTGTGTTAATTGTGTGATTACTTGTTTGATGTTTTGTGGTTATCTCAGCGCAACGCTTACTCGTAACTCGCTTAAACGCAACACTTAACATACGAAACGAAAGTTGGAAAACTAACTCGCACAACACAGCTGTCCGAATAGACATCCGATCGAACGCACTACTCCACCGACTTAACTCTCCCCCACCCTCTATAAATACTGCCTGTACACTACTGTTCACTGATTTGACACCTCCATCCGACCACCTGCGCTCAAGTCACTCTCAGGCACCCTTTCCCTCGATTCAAGGCTATTTCATAAGTATTTCTCCTCAAATCTTGTATAATCTTCATCACTACACACTTCTACATCATCTTCTCCATCAAAATCACACACAAACACTGGTTTTCTTCTCGAAATCGCCTGATTTGGACTCCTTGAAGGTGGTTCTCACTCGGTTTCTTATGCAAGCTATTGTGTGACATCATCTCATCAAGATTAGTTTAGATCTAAAGGATTTCCACACTATTCAACACGAATCTCAACAAGATCTCAACATTTTTCAATTGTTTTCAAACTTTTCTTTAACTTTCTTCACTTTTCTACTCAAAACCGATGGAATCTGGCCTCATTCAGACTCTCTACTCATTTTCTAGTTGAGAGCCGGCTTGAAAACGGATTTCCACCGGAGAGATGACCGATTAACGAGTTGAACATGAAATCCCATCAGGTACAGTAAATCTGATCGAATAGGGTGATTCCCATCCGATCGAATGAGCTGGGCCTTGGTGTGTTTTCCGCTGTTTGACAAGTCGTCACGCTGTCTTCGTTAACGCAAAGCTTGACACTTAGAGAATTTTATCATAATTCAAACAACAGACCATCGGATCGAATGGCCATCCGTTCGGATGACCATCCGATCGGATGGACTACCCTTTTAACTTTCAAGACTTGAACTATTTTATGAAAACTTTAAACTACCAATTTCTCAAACGAATATCCATCCGATCGAATGGCCATCCGTCCGGATGACTATCCGACTGGATGACTTGGCAACTATACTTTACATCGTTTAAACGCTACAACGAAAACTTCAAATTTTCAAAACGATTTACAAACACCCACATCTCATTCGAGTGGCCATCCGTTCGAATGGTCATCCGCTCGGATGACCATTCGGTCGAATGGGATCTCATCCGATCGAATCACCATTCGACTCTCATCACATCCGACATTTTGTTTTCATGCTGTTCAATGCTTACGCTACTGTTCTATGCTCAGGCTAACTCCAACGCGTTCCCTTCAGTCCAATCAAGTCTGTGTTTACTAGCTAAACACGAACTGTGAGTATACTCGAACCCATTTTCTTTTAACTCACTTTTGGGTGTTACATGCGTTCTCTATCAAAACACAACAACACACAAGGCAACACTTTTAACGCTAACCCCTCCCGCATGTTATACGTGATCTTTGGATGCTTATTACTATGCTTAGACAGTGTTACACTCTACCGCCTCTAGCAACGATAGTACTATAGTTTGGACTCAGCACCTGTCGTGGACTGGGGTTGCTAGGGATCACATCACTTTACTTCACGTGTCCGCTGGACATGTGTCGCGCATACTCTACAACACAGTCTCGTGGTTAAGTGTGACCATAGTTTTGATAGTTACTTGCTCCGCCCGTTATGTGATACATGCTGGTTTTGCGTAAACGTTTTCGCTATACTATATGCTACTCAAACTTGTGTACTCACCTTTACATTATATGTATTAACTTTATTTTAATGTATGTGATAGGTTGATGTTATGCTATGCTGGAAATCAAGATAGGTTGTCTAGAAACTCCACTAATAGAATTCTAGGTTGTCAGACTTGTTTTGCTTTTGAGAACACACTGTCTGTAATAATTGTTTGTGGAATGTTTGTTGATTGGTATGGTACAATTGAACTTTTAAATATTGCCATTTAATAGTTGTTATAGATTCTCTTGAGCAATCTGGTTCGCCTAGTGCCGCGCCCCGATGATTCCGCCATCGGTTGGGGTGTGACATTTAGAGTGTGTGTGTAGTCTCGGGATCCAAGATTGATAGTAAGAGTCTTTGTAAAACAAAGGCCATGCTTGGTTAAACTCTTACATCACTTGGTGAAGACATATCTTTTAAGTATTTCTTTTATGATTTCCAATCTTTGGCAACTTTTTAATTGGGTATGTATTAATGACTTTAATAATTAGTTTTTTTATATTGAAAGAGAATTTATTTAACCATTCTTCATATGTCGTTGATTCACATATTCGTGTCTTTACGGTCTATATAAAGCGCGTTAACTACTTGGAAGGGGGTTAGAAGGGTGGTTGGGTAATTCTATGTCTGTTCAGTGTATAGATCCTGCGAGAACCTGGTTCAAGTTTAGTACTACTCCATGGATTGGCCGGAAATGACTGGCCCCACTGAGAGTAAGAAACCGCTTGAATCCCTTATCTATAAACTATAATCAAAACTTTAAACCAACCCCGCGAGGACTGTATCCCTGCTGACTCAGACCAACGGGTTGAGGGTGACCGCTGCCTGGAAGGGGGCCCACCATATTTTGCATTAATAACTTACTTAATTATCTTTCAATAATCCGACCTAGTGGGATTGTATCCTTGCTGACTCAAACCACTAGGTTGAGGGTAACATCGCCTTCACAAGAGGGGCCTACTACTATAACTAAGATAATCTCTTAAAATGCCCAAAGTGCGGAAATCATCAAAAGGGTACATGAAAGATAAGTCGTATCTAAGTGATTCTTTCTTTTCTATCTGTTTTTATTTTTATTGTATTTTCTATTTTCTATTTTTATCTTTTTATTAGTTTAAAAATCTTTTCTCAAAGTTTGGTTCAATTAGACATTGACGATAAGCCGGTATTAAAATCCCTTGTGTCCTTGGACGACCTCGGTATCTTGTCATCACTATACTACGTCCACGATGGGTATACTTGCCCTTGCGTGTGTGTAGAGTGATAGTAGAATATCATGTTTTATAAATTTAAAACTTGAAATCGGTGAGTAAAAATAACTAAAAATATAACTAAAAATACATAGACACTCGCACGCACGTCACTAGGTCATTTAAGTGGTTGGTGATCTTGTTTAACATTTTCAAGTCTTGTGATAGTTGTACCAGACGAGTTTCTATACTCATGTGCAATATATCAATTTCTTCTTGTCCCTTTCAATTGTTTTATGCACTTTTGATTATGTTAGTGATATTCTGTGAAGATCTCTGGACTTACAATTGGTATCAGAGCCTAAGAACTCTATTCGAAGGCTCGGTTTCAAGGTATCACTCGAAGAACAAGAAGAAAGCAGAAGCAGATTCAACGAAAATGTTGATTTTTTTATTCATTTCTGTTTGATTATCACGGTTTAACTAATTGTGTTTGTATCTAAATTCTGCACAGGTCATCTTTTGAGTGTACGGTCAATTTTTTTATACAAAACAATATATTTCATCTAGAACACATTTGAAGATCAAGAACTGTTTTACAAAATTTACATTTTGATCTATTTTTCGAGTCTCGGTTTGTGTTTGCATGTTTTTTCGGGTTAATAATTACAAGAGATTAAAAAAAATCTTTATTTGATTTTTTAAATCTCTCCACAATAATCGGGATTTGATAAAATATTGTTACCAAATCAAAGGTGTAAGACAATAGGAGTGTTCGGTGACATTTCTCATCAGTGTACGAGGTTTAACATAGCTGTGTACGGTCCAACAATTTGTTAATGTGTGGCCTAGACTCCAAAACCTGTGTGCGACCCAACTACCAGGTGTACGACCCAAGTTTACGTGTGCGATAAAATTTGTCTAGTGTGTGACCCAACTAACAAGTGTACAGTCTCAACCTTGAGGTGTACAGCCCAATTGACAGGTGTGTGGACCAAACAACATTGAGGTGATAGCCCAATTGACACTATGTGCGGCCCAAGTTCGTGTGACAAAAGGTGGTGTGTGGCCCACGTTGAAGTGTACAATCTACGTGTGTACGATCAAAAAGGAGGACTGTGAACAGTTCGTTGGACACCATTTGGACATCACATAGTTGAACTATACCAACTGTTGACATAAGTTATTTTTTATATAATACTAATATTTTATATTTTTCAGAAATGGAACAAATTAATCAAACCTCATTGACTGAAAAGGTTGCAATTAATCAAGACCTAGACAATGTCATTGGAACAAATAACAGGATTCCAAGGTTGCTGTTGGGAGGATCTTTTTCTGAGTGGAAGTTTCGCTTTATACAACATATGAAAAACAAGGATCCCAAAGCTTGGAGATCGATATGTAGAGGACCAGATGTCATCACTTACGTGGCATGATGAAACCTTCTTGCTCGTTGCTATGATCAAATCGATCAGGATATTACTTGCCATAACTGTGTACTATGATTACGAAATTTGGCAAATGGATGTTAAAACCGCCTTTCTTAATGGACATCTTTCCGAATATGTTTATATGGTTCAACCTGACGGTTTTATCGATCCAAAATATCCTAATAGGGTATGTAAGCTGAAAAAGTCCATTTATGGACTCAAGCAAGCGTCTCGAAGCTGGAATCTTCGTTTTGACCAGAAAGTCAAAGTGTTTGGTTTTGTCAAGAACGAAGATGAACCTTGTGTTTACAGAAAGGCTAGTGAGAGTGTTATATCATTTCTCATCTTGTATGTAGATGACATATTGATCATTGGAAACAACATCCTCATGCTTAAGGAAGTTAAACATTAGTTGGGATCTTGTTTCGCAATGAAGGATCTTGGAGAAGCCGCTTACATTCTGGGATCAAGATCTATAAGAATAGATCTAAGCGACTTCTTGGGCTAACTTAGAGCACATACATAGATCAAGTAATAAGACGCTTTAAGATGGAAAGCTCCAAGAAAGGAGGTGTTCCAATGACTAAAGGAACCGTCTTGGACAAATCACAAGCTCCATCTGAGGACCGTGACATAAAGCAAATGCAAGCAGTTCCATATGCTTCCGCGATTGGTTCTACCATGTATGCTATGGTATGTACTCGACCGGACGTCTCGTATTCTTTGAGCATGACTAGCCATTACTAGCAGAGCCCTGGGATTCCCACTGGACTGCAGTTAAGAACATCCTTAAGTACTTGAGAAGGACAAAAGATATGTTCTTGATATTTGAAGGAGTCAATGAGGAGCTCACTGTAAAATATTACACTGATGCTAGTTTTCAAACTGACCGAGATACCTCTCGCTCACAAATAGGTTTCGTGTTCACTCTCAACGGAGGAGTTGTTTCACGAAAAAGCTCCAAGCAGAGTGTTGTGGCTGATTCCACCATGGAATCGAGTACATTACCGCATCGGATGCCACAAAGGAAACTGCTAGGATAAAGAAGTTCATAACTGATCTCGATGTGGTTCCAAGTATCATGAAACCCATCGAGATATTTTGTGACAACACAAGTGCTATTGCTCAAGCCCAGGAGCCTAGATCTCATCACAAAGCCAATCACATTTTGAGAAAGTTTCACTACATACGTAAGATTGTGGAACGTGGAGACATCATTATAAGCAAAATTGACACAGATCAAAACCTAACTGACCCATTTACAAAGCCAATAACTCAAGAAAAACATGTCCGTCACATGGACGCTATTGGGCTTAGGTTAGCTAGTGATATATTTTGATTTAGTATTTGGATGTACGAACACCAAACAGTTGTACTCTTGCATTCATTTTGATTTACTAGTTAAATGCAATTCTTGAATCCTACAACTGTGTTCGAATTTGGTACGTTTAATCCATGAATCATGTATTCTAAATTGTCCAAAGTCGACCAGATTCGTGGGAACGATTCTGAATTAAGAATTTTCTGAATTTGGACTCAAGTGGTTGACTTCCAAATTCACAGGCCTCATTATGAATGACGCTGGATGTAACTCGCATCAAATCATCTTCATGGATCTTAGTCATAAGATGTTTTGATTTAGGCATACTCGTTTAGTATACTCTGACCTGAGATACATACTAGAACTTTTGTTTACTAAAGACTATTCTTTGATCAGTGTCAACCGCTGTCACGTAACTGCCAGTCATAAAGGCATTGGTTGGGAGTAGTTCTGAAGTTCAGTGGGAGTTGTATGTAGTCAGGATGGGATTCTGTACTCTTACATTATATGTAATAGCTGGACATCGGGGCGCCCTCGTTGATTCAAACTGGTGAAGTGTAAGGCCTTACCCAAACATACTGTGTGTTTGATTGGACCACTTTGATTCTTAAACGAGAACGATAATGAGTGAACGCCATGTGAGATTGAATCTAATCCATGTCTCATTGTTCAATTGATGTCTTTTACAGAAAGAATAGATGACAACGATTGCTATAAGTCTACTGTCTTCAAGTAGCAAGTCGTTGCTGAAGGGAAGATACCTTGGTTAGTGACTTTAAAGTATCATGACCTGTTGGGGGCAGCTATGTGTAGCTGGAGCACCGCTGGCTGTCTGCGTTGAGATCTTATCGGAGACCGTCCAAGTGGGAGCTGTTGGATATTTATGTCCGGTTCGATAAGTCAGCGCTACAGACCGGGTCTTGACCCGTAAGAGTTACACCGTGGGCAACGAACTAAAATCCACTTAACTGGTTTAACTGGTAATTACGAACGATATGCGAAACGGTCATAATTATATTTATGATCATGAACGGGTTTATGTTAATTAATAAACTTGTTGCGGGTATAAACTGAGAGACGGGTACATGTACCGGGTGAGACAAGTACACTCATCTCGCCACTTTTCGTGCATGCACCCGTGCTACGCCACTTGTCGCGCATGCACTCTTGCATCGCCACTTGTCACACATGCATGTGCATGTCCGCCACTTGGCAAACATGCATAGATTTCCATGTACTATTTAAATGAGAGTTTGGTCTTGCATTAAAGGGGTTAGAAGAACTTGCAAAACTCAAAAAGGGCACCCGCAACAACCGAAGCTGCCACCGGCCCCACGCTGCCGCCGCTACACGGGTCCATACTCGCGTTTCGTTAGTTCGTATCACTAGCACTTGTCCGTTGAACCTCGGTGTCTCAACTGATTATTTACTAACCGAAGGTATATCTAAACCCCATATGGTTTGTGTTTTTATTTCGTGTTTGCATGTCGGTGATCTTGTTCCATTGTGGATACTCCATGGTATAAAAGTGTTCATACTATTTATATATTGTTACCTATGCTTCCCTTGCTTAGAAAATGTATATATATTTTACTAGTTTAAAGTTTATTTAACTAATATATATATGTGTATACATGTTTGTCGAAAGTGTTTTGACTAATCTTTGTAAGAAATAAATATATACATAAATGAACCGGGTTCAAAAAAAATATTATATCACGGATTCCCTTCAATATGTTCAATGAAGATGTGTGATATTAACTAGAATAGAAATCTTAGCACTACTTAATGATAGATGGAATTGAAGAAGGGGCAAGGATTATTTGATGTATGGAATGACGAAGTATGTATTTCATTTTTGCATCAAGTTTAAATAGCAAATTATCATTTAAGGATTGGTGTTAATGATTTTGGTGATTGTTTTAGCTTTCACCGTGATGTATTTCAGGCAAGTTTGTGTATATGAATAGTTATAGGATTGTGGCATCGTTTATTAAAGAATGTGTCATCCAGTCATGTTCTTGAGAGTTTCAACAAGATTTGAGATATTTTACCAAAAATAGTTTGAAGTTTATATATGGGTGCTCATTTGGATGAATCTGGTTTAATGTAATTGTGGAGAGAAAATACATTTTTGTACTTTTTTTTCCGTAGTCGGGTATTGTCCCAATTGGTTTCACAAAACTTATAGAAAGAGTTAGGGTTAATGGATTTAAACACCCCCAACTATAGCCATTTGGCCGATGGCACTCTCAACTTTCACTTTGGCTCAGACCACTCCCAACTTAACACATTGATTGTCATGGCACCCCCTCGTTAAATATTCACTAACCAGGTTAGTAAAATGAGCCTATGTGGCAATTTTATCTGATGTGGCATGTCCTACGTGTCATACATTCTCATTCATCTTCTTTAAAACCCCCAATCCCTAACAAGAACTCATTCTGTAAACCCTAATCCTAAATTATAACAAAATCAGACACACCTTGGAGCAAATCCATCATCAACATACGAGCCGGCCGATTTCCGTGAAGAACAAGCCTTAATCTTGAATCAAAATGAGCTCTTCTTCTACGTCTTCATCCACAATATTCAGAAGCCCTAAATTGTTTAAGGTTGATTTGGAGGGTAATGTGTACTGCCATTATGATGTTGTAGCAGTTATTCGAGTTGTTGGAAGGAAAAGTGTGCGACAAGGTCAACAATTTTATGGATGCTCTCATTGGCCGGTATGTTCCACCTTAACTCCAATTTTTCTTGAATTGAATTGTTTGATTAACTGCAGTGTTGTTGGCTTTTGCAGAGATCAGACTGCAAGTTCTTCTTATGGAAAGAAGATGTCGACAAAATGTTCAACCAACATGCATCCCAGTGCAGGTTCAGTTCTGAAGACCTGAAATATGAAAACATGGTCTTACAGAATAAGCTCTTAGTAGAAGAGAATAAGTGGTTGAAAGCAAAGATATCTGGAACAGAGTCGAAATGGAACAAGCAATATGTGTTAACCTTGTTTATTGCCATTAGCATAGTGTTGTATATGTTTAGGTAGTATGAACTGTGTTCTTGTTGTAATTGTACACTTTTGATGAAATTTAATGCAAAATCCTAGTCCTTGATTGTATATATTTGCACATGTATTGATATTACCAGATTAGTCAACATATCCAAACTGTATTTTGACCAACAAATGTCAAAAGTCATGATATAACAAGAAACATACCTCTAATGGGTCTGCACATATAGCTGCACATCTGTAATGATGATCACTGCATATGAGTAATGACCAAAAGTGGAATGTCTTATGACCAAAACTGGACATACAGGCTTGAATTACCAAAACCTGTAGTTTGACCAATCAATGGTCAAAACTGCAAGTGTCCAAACTGTAGTGCACAAAACCACAAGTGTCCAAACTGTAATCAGCTTCACAATAGGCCCTAGTTGATTTCCAAAATAGCTCCTTCAACTCTTCATCGTTGTATGTTTTATACCAGTTAGCATATATGTGTCTTACACAGTTTCTATGCTCTGCCTTTGGCCATACCATTGCAACAACATTCAACAGACCCTGCAAAAGCAATACAACAGTGTCATAGATAAGTAATGAATAAGCAAATTATTGGTTAGGGAGATCTACCTTTTGCTGGTCAGATATAAATGTCCATGATTCACCATCATCAGTTACTCCCAAACATTTCCTAAGCTCATCCATAAACCATTTCCAACACTCATTATTTTCCCCTTCAACTATTGCCCATGCCAAAGGAAACATTTGGTCATTACCATCCCTTCCCACAGCTGTTAACAACATCCCTCCAAGGATTGTTTTAAGAAAACACCCATCTAAGCATAATACCTTACTGCATCCTGCTAAAAAAACCTTTTTTGACTCCATCAAAACAAACAAACAGTCTAAAGAATGTTTCACATGTGGCCTCTTGGATCTAGGTTAATGAAACCTGGTGGAGCAGTTTCTAACCTAAAGGTTGATGATGGATTTGCTTTCTTTAGAACTTCCTGGTAAGAACCAATTTTACTGTAATGATCTCTCATTGAACCATGAAGCTTCTTGTGTGCACTTGATTTAGCCTTGTAAGCTAACCACTTAGTTATAATTACCTTAAACTTCTGTTTAACTGCTGCTTGAATCTCCTTAGCAGACCAATTTGGCTTGGCCTTAAACAAAGGAATGAACTCATCCCCTAAGAACTTGGCAGTTAGCTGTCTATTCTTGATCATGTTTCTCTGGAAGTTGTGTTTGTTCTTCACACTTTTAATCATGTAACACTCTTTGGCTTTGTTTAGTGAACAATATAGATAGAAGGGACACCCTGGTATACACTTCACAGCTAAACGACCTTCTTCCTTATTATCACTCTTTGCAATGATCAGATTCCTGCCGTTAGTCACATCATATCTTCTCACTGCCTCCTTAAAATGATCCCTTGATGCAAACCGTATTTCAACTTTCCATGTAAACATTTTCCAGTTGGTGTGTTCATTTACACTTGGAGCAGTTTCTTTGTACTTCTTACCTCTTATATCATCATCCTCACTCTCACCAGGAGTAGCAACATCACCATCAGATTCCTCGTAACTACTGTATCCCTCTACATGTGCACACCCTGCATCATTAGACTCACTCAACTTACCTTCTTTTTCATAAGGTTTAGTACACTATTCAACTAACTTCTTTTTAGCTTCAAGTTCATCCTTATTAGCTCGTTTAATGGCATCTTGTGACTGTCTCCATTCAGCATCTTCTCTGTCTGAATCTGAGAAAGCTAATTCATCATGAACCTCATCTTCATTACCCTCCCCAAGAAAACCATCATCTTCATCTGAACTTGACTCTTCTGTCCCATTTAAGTCAACTTTATAGTCACTGTCTTCACTGTCATCTTCATCTGCACACTCTTGTACACTATGCTCCTTATCAAAACCACTCCCTTCTTCCACTAAAACCTCTTCTCCAATAGGCTTCTTTTGCAAACCATCTGTTTCTTTTGATACACCCTCTTGAACAATAGACTCCTCATCCAAATCAAATGCCCATGTAGCCTCTTGTACACTAGGCTGATTATTCAAACCAACTGGTTTATCAGCAACAGCCTCCTTTCCTGAGGGAGTGGATCCAGATCTAGGGACTTCAAGTACAAGAGTGTTACCACTTTTGTCAGATGCCCTACTCACTCTACTGACATGGACTACTTTCTTTTTGGACTGGTTACAAGTTTTTTGGGCCGACCTCTTCGTTTAATGGGTTGGGAACTGGATTGGGCTTGTGGTTTAATGGGTGGTGAATAAGATTGGGCTTGGGGTTTGCTGGGCTGGGACATGAATTGGACTTCTTGTTCATGGGTAATTAGACAGACTTGAATAAATACCTCCATGAATAGTTCAGACCATGTTCGAGCCTTTAATGCAATCTCCATAACATCATTATCATTCCCAAAAAGCTTGAATTCACCATAATTAACATTTAATCCATACATGTAAAAATCCCTACTTTTATAACACCCAGTATCCATTGCATACTCTAACAACTCAAAGTATGCAATGTGATCAACATCCATACGTATCAACTTAGATTGACCTCTAATATATTGAGGTTGATCAAAACTAAAATCCAATGTTCCACCATACCATAGCATCACATCGATA
>JARYGA010038611.1:0-22636 GCA_030545235.1 Helianthus tuberosus
GGTGAATCTTTTCAAATAGAAAAACCTGACTTGCCGGAGTTCCCAGGTTGGTAAGCGTGGAACATGTATCGGCACATTTCTTGAGAAATTTCACTCTGGTGATTTTTCGTCTTACATGTGGTAAATCAAGGACATTAAGTTGTACTTGATTTCCTACAAGTGTTTGTGTTGATAGAATCTTGAACTGTTAAATCTTTCAAAATAGTTAAAGGAGAACAAAGTGATGAAGTAATCCCCTAACCAACAAGTGGTTTGTTAATTCAACAAAACTAATTTTTCTGGAAAAACCATTTGATTAAAACAAACTTAAGTGTTTTGAAATCATAATGGGAAAATAGTTTGTTGATAGGGGGAGTTCTGATTGTTTATGCCAGGTGAATGGCGAATTGAAGCGATTCGATATCAGTTTATCATTTTATTTGTACAGTTTATTTTCAAATTTTCCTTGAAAATCAAAATTGAAACATATTTTGATTTTAGGGGGAGAAAATTTTTAAAAAATTAGAAAATTTGAAAATGTCAAAAACATTGAAAAAGCAAAAATGAGTTTTGGTGTATAAAAGAAGAAATGATAGTACATCAGTAGATGATCACAGCATGCTAAAGATATGGAAAGTTAAAAAGTGATAAACGGTCTCACTAATGATATGCCAGTAGGTTTTTGCACATTCAGTAGATTGTGACGAGATATAAACCTAAATTCAAACTTGCTTATATCGTGGGTAACATCTCTCGGATATATGGGTAACCCCCGAAATCTCGTTTGAAAGATTCCTTTTTCTGATATACTACGTCTTTATACTCAGTGATATCTGGGGTATTATTCCGGGACTTCTGCTGAACGGTAGTTCTGACCTAGTCCTCGAATAATACTTTCTGCAAATGCTTGAAACATAGCATCACCCTCAGCATATATGATAAGACAATAAAATTGCTTAGCAATGCTGTTGTAAAAAAGATCCTCTAAAGGGGACACACCCAAAAGTTGAGTCATGGTCTCTCTGCTGAACGGTAGTTCTGACCTGAGCTCTCATGATTCTTCATAAATTATTAACCCCTTACAGATATCATTTGTGTTATAATTGCATGTAAGACTGAATATTGGGATCTGGATACGGGAGTATATTCTAAGGTGGGATACGCGATTAAGTTTAAGTATCTAAGACATTAAACTTGTATCTTGAAGCAGGAACTTTGTGTGAAAATTTAAGTGGACCAGTATACTGACAATCTAAGTGAATCGTTTAGAACTTAAAATGATTAAAGCTTAACGGTTCTAGTGATTTGTCTCATAAACTGATATGATCCTCTTACACAATCTCACAAAAATATTGTTTGTATATATTTGTTTACTGCATTTCATTCAAAAACAAAAATCCAAAAAGATTTTCGACAACTGATGTTGAAGAGCTGATATTCAAAATTCGAGTGCTAAATATGATGAACTACATTGGATTGGGAGAATATGTTGAAAACTTTGAATGTCATATACAAATGTTTTGAAAGTTTGTGTGCTTAGTTAATCAAGGTCATTCATTTGAACTTGATGTAACTAGTATGTTTGTTGAATAAATGATGTCTACCAGTAAGTTTTTTTTTAATTTCAACTGTTATAAATTTGTGAAACTTATGTTGAGGTAGAGGAAGTGCAGGTTAAACAGGTTGTAAACTTCATCATTCCCACGGAAGCTAAATTGTTAAAGCTTGAACCAGATCAAGATCTCAGATTCTAGCATTCTGAGAGGGGGAGTCTGTGAAAGGGGGAGTCTGGATCAACAATCAAAGGGAAGTCTGAAGATGGAGCTAGGACAAGATTGTGAATCATGAGAAGATTGATGGATGCTTACAATGTTACAATCTAAATGAGAAGGTAAAATGACCAAGACTGAAGACTCGGAGCTGAAGACTTCGTCAACATCCAAGGGGGAGTCTGTTGGTGCACAAAATGTCTGTTGACTTCGTCTGCATTAAGTCTTAGGTCAAGATAAGTCAAGATTGGAGCTTGAAAGTCAAAATTAGGGTTTGATATTGTTAATTTCGCTTATGTGTACATAGGTTAGGATAGTATTTCGCTCATATGTACATAGTTAAGAGTGATTTCGCTTATTAGGTCTTTAGGGGTTTCGCTTATAGGGTCATCAAGGTGGTTTTGCTTATGCTGACACATGAGGTTTCGCTTATATGGACTGTCATATAAGCGAAATCAGGCAACTATAAATACCTATCATGTGATCTCATTCGGTGACGTTGGAGCGGAACTAGATCATGCTTGTGGTGTCGAAACTCTGTCAAATTGTAATCAGAAAGCATCAATAGAGAAGAAATTAAAGAGGAAAAGTTGTTGTTACTTTGTGTACATTGATTCCGCCTTTATACGCAAAGATGAACTGCCTTGACTGACTTTTCAGGGTCGCAAAACGGTCCAACATTACAAAAAGGTTAACAAAAAGAGGATAAACTCACATTGCTATCTTAGACTTCGCGTAAGGGTTTCCTGGAATTAATCTATAATTTATACAAATGTACATAGGTTAGTATTATAACCCTTTGAAAATATTAATGATACCCTCCCCGAGACGGTATTCCAACAACTACGTCGGGCAGAACCATGACAGTTGTTACGGAACCCTAAATCAATCGGGCAGCGTATCTATTATGAAACTTGGGTTATAATACTTACAACGGAGTAGAACCTTGCTAATTAGGGGGTATAATACCAGCTTATAAAGCCTACTATTCAGAAATTGTGATTGAGAAATGAAAACGGGACGAACTGAAATGAAATCCGATGCGTTCTATTTATAGGTGCTGAATTTGGCTCTCACGCGGCCCGCGTAACACATAAGCGGGGCTTACGCGGCCCGCGTTGACCTCCGATCAATGCGTAGCTCGTCCGGATCACCAACTAGACTTGACACGATGATGACACGTGTCATCACCGGGCTGCGCCACTATTTTGATCTTACGCGGCCCGCGTAAGTGTTAAGGCTAGCTTACGCGGCCCGCCTTAACTTATAATTCACTGAAATCAGGTTTAACCTCTATACCCCCCGCGTAAGGTTGGGGTGGGTCCTACGCGGCCCTCCTCTGCTTAAAAAATCAGGTTTTTATTTTATTTTTAATGCTATACTGTATTTCGGTCTCGGTTTTCACATACGGGGTATATTTAAAGACATATTAGGACATTTTAAAATATACTAAGGTGTCGGAAATATTATGAGGGTGTCGGTTTTATTGAGGATTGTTACATCCTCCCCACCTTGTTTTAGAGCTCGTCCTCGAGATCTGCTGGAACAAGTGCGGATATTTCCTTTGCATTTCAGATTCAAGCTCCCATGTATACTCAGGTCCTCTCTTGGAGTCCCACTTCACTTTGACCAGAACTAATCTCTTGTGCTTGAGATTCTTGACTTTCCTGTCTTTAATCTGTAGAGGCCTTTCTACAAACTTGAGTTGTTCATTTACCTCTATATCCTTAAGAGGTACTATCAGTGATTCATCAGCTAAACACTTTTTGAGATTAGATACATGAAATACATCATGTATTCCTGCCATTTCCTCTGGCAGTTATAGCTGATAGGCTACAGGTCCTATTCTTCTAATAATCTCAAAAGGTCCAACATACCTGGGACTTAGCTTTCCCCGTTTGATGAATCTTACTACTCCTTTCCAAGGAGAGACTTTCAACAATACTTTATCTCCTACTTGAAATTCCAATGGCTTGCATCGGTTATCAGCATAACTCTTCTGTCGATCACGTGCTGCTTTCAGTCGTTCCTTGACTTGAATGATCTTGTCAGTTGTTTCCTGCACTATCTCAGGTCCAGATAGTTGCTTTTCCCCAATTTCTGCCCAACAGACTGGGGTTCGACACTTTCGTCCATAAAGTGCTTCGAATGGTGCATCATTGATACTTGTGTGATAACTATTATTATAAGAAAATTCTATTAAAGGTAAGTGATCATCCCAATTACCTCCGAAATCAATTACACAAGCTCTAAGCATGTCTTCCATTGTCTAAATCGTCCTTTCACTTTGTCCGTCTGTTTGAGGATGATAAGCTGTGCTTAGATTTAACTTGGTTCCCATGGCTTTTTGGAAACTTGACCAAAAATGAGAGGTAAATCGGCTATCCCTATCAGAAATAATTGATAAAGGAATTCCATGTAATGAAACAATTTCATTTACATATAATTTAGCTAGCTGTTCCATACTGAAAGTTTCCTTCATTGGTAGGAAATGAGCTGACTTGGTTAGCCTATCTACAATCACCCAGATTGTATCATTTCCTTTCTCTTTTTTTTTTTGGGTAATTTAGTAACAAAATCCATTGTTATTAATTCCCATTTCCACACTGGCATTTCTAATTGTTGTAATAGACCTGAGGGTTTCTGGTGTTCAGCTTTGACTTGTGAACAGGTTAAACATTTAGAAACATAGGCTGCTATGTCCTTTTTCATTCCTATCCACCAGAAATTTTTCCTTAAATCCTGGTACATTTTATCATTTCCTGGATGCATCGTATACTTAGATTTATGGGCTTCTTCTAATATACTATGACGTAAGTTTCCTAATTTAGGTATCCACATTCTCTTTTTTTATGGAATCTCCAAATTCCATCTATTCCTTGTTCTAATTCTTTAATCATACCTTTTAATTTTTCAGTATCATCCTTGATTACTGATTCTTGTGTTTCTCTTATCTGATCATTTAAATCTACTTGTAGATTTAATTTAAGAGAACGTACCCTTTTTGGCTTTTCAAGATACTTTCGGCTTAAAGCATCTGCCACTACATTTGTTTTTCCTTCATGATACTGGATATCACAATCATAGTCACTAAGCATTTCCATCCAGCGTCTTTGTATCACAAAAAGGTTAACAAAAAGAGGATAAACTCACATTGCTATCTTAGACTTTGCGTAAGGGTTTCCTGGAATTAATCTATAATTTATACAAATGTACATAGGTTAGTATCATCACCCTTTGAAAATATTAATGATACCCTCCCCGAGACGGTATTCCAACAACTACGTCGGGCAGAACCACGACAGTTGTTACGGAACCCTAAATCAATCGGGCAGCGTATCTATTATGAAACTGGGGTTATAATACTTACAACGGAGCAGAACCTCGCTAATTAAGGGGTATAATACCAGCTTATAAAGCCTACTATTCAGAAATTGTGATTGAGAAATGAAAACGGAATGAACTGAAATGAAATCCGATGCGTTCTATTTATAGGTGCTGAATTTGGCTCTCACGCGGCCCGCGTAACATATAAGCGGGGCTTACGTGGCCCGCGTTGACCTCCGGTCAATGCGTAGCTCGTCCGGATCACCAACTAGACTTGACACGATGATGCACGTGTCATCACCGGGCTGCGCCACTATTTTGATCTTACGCGGCCCGCGTAAGTGTTAAGGTTAGCTTACGCTGCCCGCCTTAACTTATAATTCACTGAAATCAGGTTTAAACCTCTATACCGCCCGCGTAAGGTTGGGGTGGGTCCTACCCGGCCCGCCTCAGCTTAAAAAATCAGGTTTTTATTTTATTTTTAATGTTATACTGTATTTCGGGCTCGGTTTTCACATACGGGGTATATTTAAAGACATATTGGGACATTTTAAAATATACTAAGGTGTCGAAAATATTATGAGGGTGTCGGTTTTATTGAGGATTGTTACAGTTGCAAGTCTCAACCTCGTTGTTTTGGCTATTATGCCTTCGATGCCATTGACCTAATTTTTAGCAATAGACACTGTACAAAACAATAAAATTTCCAAAATCAATTATATATTCTGATTTATAACAACAAATCTTTAGTAGATTAAAGCGTAATTCCATCAAAAAGCATCATGATCATCCCCAATTTGACGAAAATCAAACAAAATCGATCACATAGATAAGGTGTAAAATACCAAAATTGATGAGCGATGACGAAATTCAAGTCTGGAACTCCAATAAATCAACAAATTGAGTTAAATTGTTAGTAGATGGAATGATAGTCAGATGTGGATGAGTGAGTGAGGAGGATTCTATTGCAAAATCAATTGTTTGCACATTGAGACTCCTGCGTACGTGTTTCTTTTTGGGTTACCCATCCTGACCCATGCTATGGTATTAACTTACCCATCTTAACCTTTGCCATGTTATTAACTAAAACCTAATAAATCCATTCTGACACATCTAAATTTAAATGTTAACCCAAAATAGCCCATGACTTTCTTTGTGAAGTCCATATCAACCCAAATATAGACCATTGGGCCAAAATTGCCAGGTCTAGTCGAAAGCAATCTACATCGTGCCATGGATGATGACTACATGGAGAAGATTAGATCATTATGTGTGTTGCATCAGATTGAATGTAACGATACTGAGAATATGATAATCTCATCTCAGTGGCTCAAGTTCTAGAAAACCATTGAAATCCACCATGAAGTTGAAAAACATGACATGGGTTTAATCTTTTCGATCAAGTTATGGAATTCCCACGTTGGTAAGAATATTTTGATTAAATTATTACATGTTCTTCTTAAAGATTCTCCAAAAATTCAATCTTTCGATATCCGTAATCCGTCGAAAACTATCAGAGTAAGCGTCTTTAAGTTGTCGATGATCTATGAGGTAAATCCCGCCAGTAAGTGACATCTATTGGTAATCTATTGCAAATGAGATTACCCGCTAGCAAAAGTCCAACAGTCATAATAATGGATATTCGGTCACTAATACTCCTTTATTTATTTTGTAACGGATATAAATCAGTGATTATATTGTAAAGTTCAGTGGTTATCCAATGTTTTTAAAACAGGAGCGATCATCGAACCGGCCTTTCTACTGGTTCACTGGTTGGATCAGTCGAAGCGATTGAACCGCTCTTAATTAAAAACCAGATTACTTAGTAAATAATTTAATTATGAATAGCATAAAAATATAAATAACAACAAATATTAAAAAAATAATTCAACTTTGAAAATATCAATTCATTTATATCAAAGAAATAAGATTTAAAATTACGGAATAAATTTAATGTTTAAAACTTTCAATAAAGCATTACAACTATTTTTAACATCATTTGTTTAAGTACTAGTGGGAAAGCCCGCGTGTTGCGGCGGGTATCCTGGCTGATATCATATTCATTTATAATATGTATTATAAATGTTGACTTTTAAGCATGAAGTTTGTTAGTTACAAAACCCAACATGTCACTCTTATCTTACAAAATGAAACATGTGAGTTATGATAAATTAATTTGAAATGCGTAACAATGGTTGGATAAAGAACAAATATAGCATATCACCTAGGGCTGAATAAAATTAACTGGAAATCAGTATCATAAATGAAACTTGAAGTTAAAGTGTAATCGTTGTTGGCCTGCAGTTTGCATGATTTGTTTCACCTGGTTTATCTTTTAAAGTATTGTTGTAGTATCATTAATATTTCATTTCATGAATTGCATAATTGACATAAAAACCAAGAATACAATAGTTGGTTAACGAGATAATTGAAGTGGAAATCATTACCAAACTGGACCTCATGTTTCTTTTTTTTATTTAGTTATTTGTTTGTTTTTTACTACTTTAGTAGTAGGCTTTGGACTTCCTAGTTTGTTTGTATAAAAAGTGATCATTTGATTTGATTTCTTGCCAATGGCCCAAAAATGTACTAAAATGCTTAAAGGTAAGAAGAAAAGGTCGTCTGAAAGTCATTGACAAATTATTTTAAATCGGGGGACCATAGTAACCACGTCGAACGAGATAGTATGATCAATTTAAATAAGGTTTGAATGTCTCCTTGATTTCGTCCATATTGGTTGTCCACCGTTCATCATCCTCCCAATCGTCTTGTTCTTTAGTTTGCTGGTGAGCTGGGGTATTTAGTGGTGTGGACGTCGTACCAATACATCCATGGCTCTCTTGTACATGTTGCTTCAAAATGTGTACACAATGTAAAATTACCAAAAGGGTAAAAATCTTAGTTCTCTTAATAAGGTAGTATAAATTATTTATTTTTATACATACTATTAAATCATGAAAATCCCAAAGGTTACATGTCTAACCTTTAATTTAATCAATTAATTCCTTTAATTATTACGAAACTTTTATTTAATTCCTTAATTTAATTCAATTAATGGAAGACATAAGTGGGCATGGATTCCATGGATGAAATGTCTAGATTGCCCTCAAAGTGTCTTAAAATTTTGGACAATGCCCTAGTTCCCCCCCCCCCCCCTCTAAAATGGCTTGCTTCATTTGTACATGGTGCTTCAAGATTTGTACCTGTGGCAAAATTACGAAAGGGTAGAAAACACAATTCTCTGAATATAGTATTATAGATAATTATATGACAATTTTTATATGAAAGCTTTTGTCACTTTGTCTTCCCATAAACCCACCATGCTCATATTTTTACCCCACCTACTTCTCGTTCACCACTTTTCTTAAACTTTTCCATGGCTGCCCAAATCGAAAGTTATCAAGTAGATCTATATTGTGCTTGCATCCACAATAGTTGATGGCTGAAACCGTAACTCTTTCATCGAGGGTTAAATATTAGATCAAATTCGTTGGATGGACCTAATCTCATAACTCGGGTAATTCTCAACTGAAATCAAGTATACCAAGATCACATGAGCTCAAAAAACTCAATGGATGGACCTAATCTTGCGCGTTACACCTTTTTCAGATCTAGATTCTGACACATCACACTTTTTTGTTAGGAAAGAGAAAGTGAATATGTTACACATTTCACCCGTTTACATAACATCACATGTTAAACTTATTATTATTTTTTTTGGTTTTCAATAGCAGATTTTATGAAGTGCAACACTTTTGAACTTATTATTATCTAGTAGCAGATATAGCCCTAAAAGTAAGGCTAACTGAGGGGGAGAGGAAAACCCGACCTAGGATCCGTTGGGGAAACTTAAAGGGAGAAAAAATTATGATGTTTAGAGATAAAGTTAACTCGATGACATCGATGCAATTAGGTGACGACGCAAACCGGATGTGGGAGGCTATGGCGACTACGATCACTACAGTGGCGAATGAGACGCTAGGGGTCACAACAGGAAAGACTAGTGGGCATAAGGAGTCCTGGTGGTGGAATGAAGACGTGCATAACAAAATAAAGGATAAGCAACAAAGTTTTAGAGATCTTTTGAGGTGCACAGATGAGGAGGAGCGGCTGAGGGTAAGGGAGATATACAAGAAGGCAAAAAGTGAAGCGAAAAAAGCGGTGTCCGAGGCAAAAAACACAGCATATAAACAAATGTATGAGCGTCTGGAAAGGAAAGAGGGGGAGCATGATATGTTCAAGATTGCAAAAGCTAGGGAGCGAAGAAGACAAGATCTAGGAGTTGTAAAGTTTATCAAAGGAGACGATGGACGTGTTTTAGTCAAGGCACAAGACATTAAGTTGAGATGGCAAACCTACTTCCATAATCTTTTCAACCACGGTAGGGCATACCATCATGATAGCATCAATCCCAGGATTCAAAGGCGACAACAGAATAATTGCTATTGCAGGAGGATCACACATGACGAGGTGAGGATGGCACTTAGGAAGATGGGAAAAGGTAAGGCAGTGGGTTTGGACAACATACCGATTGAGGTGTGGAAGTGCTTGGGGGAAGAAGGAGTCCGATGGTTAACACTTTTGTTCAATTGTATCTTTAAGACTGGAAAAATGCCAGATCAGTGGAGGAGTAGCGTCGTGGTGCCTTTATACAAGAATAAAGGAGACGCTCAATGTTGTGGGAACTACAGAGGAATCAAACTGCTAGGTCACACTATGAAGCTCTGGGAGAGGGTAATCGAAACTAGAATTAGAAGAGAAACTCAGGTTTCAGTAAACCATTTTGGATTCATGAAAGGGAGGTCAACTACAGAAGCGTTACATATCCTAAGGAGGATGATGGAAAAATTTAGAGCGAAGAAGCAAGATTTACATATGGTGTTTATTGACTTGGAAAAGGCATATGACACTGTCCCACGCCAACTGATTTGGGATAGTTTGGAGGGTCGAGGGATACCGGGGAAGTATATAGACCTAATTAAGGATACGTATGATAGAACAGAAACTAGTGTTCGTGCGCCTGTAGGAGATACTAACTTTTTCCCTGTGGAGGTAGGACTGCACCAGGGGTCTGCGTTGAGCCCTTTTCTTTTTGCAGTTGTCTTGGACGAGTTGTCCAAGTTGATTCAGGAGACAGTTCCGTGGTGCATGCTTTTTGCAGATGACATTGTGTTGATTGCAGAGACTAAACAGTGCCTGAACGCGAGGATAGAGGAGTGGCGAGTAGCTTTAGAGGGCAATGGTCTAAGGATTAGTCGAGCTAAGACCGAATATCTACACTGTGATTTCAGCGGTGTAGCAGTTGGCGATGACACCCAAATAACCATTGAGGATCAATTGGTCCCGCAGGTAACTAGATTTAAGTACCTGGGGTCGTTTGTACAAAGAGATGGTGACATAGATAGTGATGTAACCCATCGCATACAGACTGGCTGGTGTAGATGGAGGGCAGCCAGTGGGGTATTGTGCGATAGAAGGTTCCCAACTAAACTAAAGGGGAAATTTTACAGGGTAGCAGTTAGGCCAGCTATGCTTTATGGAACAGACTGTTGGGCTATCAAGAAGACACAAGCGCGTAAGATGGAGGTAGCAGAGATGAGGATGCTGAGGTGGATGTGTGGTCACACGAGGTTAGATCGGATAAGAAATGAGGTTTTTAGGGAAAGATTAGGAGTGGCTAATATATCAGAGAAGATTAAGGAGGGGAGATTGAGATGGTTTGGGCATGTGAAGCGGAGGGAAACGACGGCACCAGTTAGAGTAGTGGAAACTCTTACTGTGGAGGGGAGGAGAGGAAGAGGCAGACCCAGACTGACATGGGATGAGCAGATCAAACATGATTTACTAGAGTTGCATCTCTCTGAGGACATGGTCCAAGATAGGACTTCGTGGAGGCGCAAGATTAGGGTTAAAGACTTCTAGAGGATATTGCAGTAAGGTCTTAGGGGTATTTCAGGGACGTAGGATGTTCCTATTCTTTAAGTAACTTTTTCGGTGATTGCCTTCTTGTGTTTATGCCCAAATGATGTTGTATGCTGTTTTACATGATTCACATTATGTGCCACTCTGTTTACTTCCTTGGTATGGGCGACTTCTTATTTCTATATATCTACATATCTTTTTCTATATGCTTGGACTTGGTGTGTTGGTTTCATGTTCGTTTTAGAGCCGAGGGTCTCTCTGGAAGCAGCCTCTCTATCCATATGGATAGAGGCAAGGTCTGTCTACATCCCACCCTCCCCAGACCCTATAAGTAGCTTTGCTATTTGTGGGATTTACTGAGTATGGTTGTTGTTGTTGTATTATCTAGTGAGATCAAAGTTGATATTTAAGAACACCCATTGTTGCAACAATTTCACATTCACTTGCATTCTCAATTCTGGAGCTCTCTGGTCAGCAACAAGGATTCATTAGGCTTCCTAGTCGTGATTAGGACTCTTGTAAGTATTCTTAATCCTTTTTAATTCGTTTTAGCTTAGTTAATTAGCTATTAGTCGAACCGTCGTAATTTAAGTTTGACTTCGAGATTAAATGAAATCCGCTCAGTCATTTCTCGAATTAAAAGTACCTATAAGTAGGTATTTATGTGGGTAACAAACCCTTAAAAGGGTACTTTCAGATTCCCACTCTAACTATGTTAATTGTCGAGTCAAAGCTTACTTTAAAAAGTCAACAGAATGTGTATTTTCAAATTTAAGCATAATTAGCAATGTAGGGTACATGCAACCTGTTTGATCATTAAAATAACATGGTAACTAATGTAAGAACATGTCCCAACATGTTCAACTCGACAATTTTCAGTTTAAACCCGGATCGGAACCGAAAGTCGCATAATTTGACTTCTACTTTGACTTTCAGTTCTGACCCGTTCATGCATGTTTAGGATCTGCCTTAGAGCTTATTTTGGACCAGGTTTCATATAAGTATAACTCTCTGAGATTATACGACTTGGTCCAATAGTTATCCGATTCATATGCATGTTTCCGATTAATGCTTAAATGTTGACTATTATGCCCTTTTGACTATAAAACGTGACTTTTGAAAAGGTAAAAGAGTAGAAACTTTAGTTACTGATTTATAAACTTGCACCTAAAAATTGACATCAGTTTGAGGTCTAGATCAGGAGTTATGCTCATTAGCGTAATTTGAAAGCCTTATGTTAATTAAATGGCGTAATTAGTGTATAGCCTATTTAAACCCACTTTTTGATATCAAACTTTTTACCCACTGATGTAATATAATATTTTGGGATTTTTGAAGATTTTTATTTAATTTTTGGCTGAGCATAACATAGGTCTCTAGGTTTGATTCGGTTAATGCCGGTTTTGCCCTTTTTAGCCATAAAATGAGTTTTACAAATCCTTTTGACCCCAAACCTTTTTCTACTGATTTTATTTGTTAAATAAAATATTTTGAGCCTTCTGGAATTATAAAAATATCAGCTTTCCTTTAAAAACCCGGAAATGGCTCCAAATCGCCTTTTAAGCGTTTTTAACGCATAGTATGTACTAAAACTATATTAAACATATAAGGTTGATACCTACTGATATTTGTAGTATATTTTTATATAATAACAGTAAGTAAAAGTTTTTAAACTCAGATTTCCAGTTTTGACCTTTTAGCCTTTGTGAAATTACCAAAATACCCCTAAGGTGCATAGTTTGGTTTTAAGTGATAAATTTCACATATAGGTCATACCCTACTGTTATAACTTATTAAATTAAGTGTATTTACTGTATAAATCAGACCTGTAACTCAGATTACTAATTAAACTCTTTTATAATCTTTTAAATGACCAAAATGCCCTTATGAGGCATAAGTTGTATTTAAATTCGTTTGGGGCATAATAAAAGATACCTTACTGATATCACAACATGTTTAAGGCATATTAACTCAGGGAACTTGCATATGACTCTTATGGTTACCCGTGACGCTCTTTTTGCCTTCGGCTCGGTTTATGTAACTAGTTTGCATAAATTGACCGAAACGGGTCAAACCTTAATTACTAAATTATAAACTTGTATGCAAAGTTTGACATCAGTTTGAGGTGTAGAATGAGAGTTATGCTCATTAGCGTAAATTGAAGGCTTTATGTTAATTAAACGGCGTAATTAGCGTATAGCCTATTTAAACATACTTTTTGATATCAAACTTAATACCCACTGATGTAATATATTATTTTGGGATTTTTGAAGATTTTTAATTAATTTTAGGCTGAGCATAACTTATAGTCGTAGGCTTAATCCGGTAATTGTCGGTTTTGCCCTTACGGGCCATAAAATGAGTTTTACATATCCAATCGACTCCAAACCTTTTGCTACTGATCTTAAATGATAAATAAATTATTATTTTAAGCCCTCTGGAATAATAGAAATATCATATTTCTATATAGAACCCGGAAACGGCTTCTAATCGCCTAATTAAGCGTTTTTAGTGCATAGTATGAACTAGAAGTTATTTTAAACATAAAAGGGTGATACCTACTGATATTTGAGGTAAATTATAATCTTTTAACAGTAAGAAAAAATTGTTTAACTCAGACTTCAGTTTCGAGCCTTTTCGGCTTATGTGAAATTACCAAAATGCCCATACGGTGCATAGTTTGGTTATAATTAATAAATTTCACATATATACTTTACCCTACTGATATAACTTAGTAAATTGAGTATCTTTGCTGATTATATCAGACATGTAACTCAGGTTAACACTTAAACTCTTTTATAACCTTATAAATGACCAAACTACCCCTACGGGGCATAGTTTGTGTTTAAGTACGTTTCGGGCATAATAAAAGACATCTTACTAATGTCACAACATATTTGAAGCATATTAACTTAGGAAACCTGTATATGGCTCTTACGGATACCCGTTACGCTTATTACGCGTTCGGTTCGGTTTATGTAACAAGTTTACATAAATTAGCCGAAACGGGTCAAACCCTATCGGTTTTATCTCAAAATTCAGAGTGTGTATGAAATACCCTTATTAAACAAGTCTCCGAACTTGTAGGATCTAAATCACATTCTATCCGGTCTTCGCTTAATCGTGCGTACGAACCGTATCTTTGAAACTAACCGGTCTAAGCTTAAGCTTAACTAAAGACCCGTTAGGATTCTAATTGGTTATTATAAACCTTTGTTCTAGATTAGGAGGACCAGTAAAAGCTACTTGCAATTTGCTTATTGTGATTATACTTTGCTCAGGTAAATACTTTTAACTTATTTTCCCTATACGGGCTCGGGTTACGGTATATAGAATACCGCTTGATCGGGCATCAAATCTTCCATCATTGGGTGGTTAATTGAATAATTTGATCGGCTTGTTTAAACAGTCTTGTTTACTTAAAATCCTTTGGGGGGTTAATGACCATGTCCCGGATATCCTTGGCATCATTTTACGAAATGGCCACGACCTAAGCGCGGAGTGTAGGCGTACACTCGTCAGTGCAAAAATAGTTGATGTGGTGTGTCTATTGATCTTTAACCCGGACACGATCCGGGCTACTGAACGCATAAGGAACATGTAATTCGTTCACAAGATTATAGATTTAAATAATTCTCCCAAGTTATAAAATGTTTATGCCATGTGCATCCAAATCAATTTTTAATCATTTTCTAAAATGAGTCAGTTGATTGTATTTACCAGTGTAAACTGACGTATTTTCCCAAAAAGATTAAATGCAGGTACTAAGCGTAATTGGCTGGATATTTCTCCTTAGCATTGATAGAAGTCTCGCAAGCTTAAGATGCCTAAAGTCTGTTGAACTATTGTTTTCATTTTATTTTCGATCCATCTGTGGATAAACAATCGACTGTTGTGATACTTGATATTACAATATTATATTCGGTTGATTTATATCTTTCAATTGCTTCCGCTGTGCATATTAAATATTGTGTTGTTTGACTATTATGTTGCCAACCACGTCACGATACTCCCCACCGGGCCCACCGGTCAAGCGTGTGGAAATCGGGGTGTGACATTAAAAGCTAACCGGTCTAAGCTTAGGCTTAAATAAAGACCCGTTAGAAATCTAATAGGTTATTATAAACCTTTGTTCAAGAATAGAAGAACCAGTAAAAGCTACCTTCACTCGCTAATTGTGATTTATACTTACAAAGGTAAATACTTTTAACTTATTTTCCCTATACGGGCTTGGGGTACGGTATATAAAATACCGCTTGTTCCGGCATTGAATCTTTAATCGAATAGTGGTTAAATCCTTGATATGCTACGTTTTGAAATGTTTTGTTTGCTTAAAGCCTTTGGGGGGTTAATGACCATGTCCCGGATATCCTTGGCATCATCTTACGAGATGGCCACGACCGTAGCACGGGGTGTAGGCGTACACCCGTCAGTGCCTAACCAAATAATGTGGTGTGTCTATTAATCTTTAACCCGGTCTACGGATCGGGCTACTGAACGCATAAGTAACATGTAATTCACTTACAAGATTATATTCACATAATTATCCCAAGTTATAAAATGTTTTGTGCTACGTGCATTCAAATAAATTTTCAACCCTTTTCAAAATGAGTCAGTTAAATTGTATTTACCAGTGTAAACTGACGTATTTTCCAAAAGGTTAAGTGCAGGTACTACTCGTACTAGGCTGGCTGTCTTCTAGCGTCCGCAATAAGTCTCGCAAGCTTGGATGTCAATAAAACTGTTGAACAATATCTTCTTTTATTTTGATCCGCCTGTGGATCCGTTTCATCTATTCGTGATATTTGATATTACGTTTTATTAAAGTTGAAATGAATCTATCTTTGCTTCCGCTGTGCATTTATATATTGTGTTGTTTGACTTATGATGATATCAACTACGTCACGATACTCCCCACCGGGCCCACTGGTGACATGTGGAAAAATAGGGGTGTGACAACAAAAAAACTTCAAAGGGCCAAACTTGACCACCAAACAAAGTTTGGTGGCCAAGGTCAACAATGATAAGATTTTACCTTTTATTATACTTTTTTTAATGGTGAGAATCTTTACGTTGTTGTAAGAGAGATCTCACACCCTCCTAAATAGAGGGTCTTAACCTTATTCTGGCCAGACTATGTTATCCTAACCGGATCCACGCTGACGCCAGAGTTTTGCTAACGACGTTACCCGGGAAACCATACCACCCACTGCCAGTGGTAGGGGCTTGCGCCACCACAAGAGAGAATCTCTTTGGCGTAACGCACGGTGGACTAAAACCCGGGGTGGCTCAGGCTCGAACTCTTGACCTAGGGTCTGGGAGAACTAACCTTCATCGCTTTTATCCACCAAATATGGCACTAGTAGGGATTGAACTTGGATCTCTAAGGAGAACCCAAGTCTTTCCAACCACTAGAGCACAAGTGATGGATTTTGATTATTCTCTTTAACTTATGGATAACTGTATAATAAAGTTCATTAGACTCTAGATAACTTTGTTCTTATTTGAAGCTCCAACTCTAGATGAATTGTTCTTCCCAAGAGCTCTAGCTCGAGGTGACTCATTTCCTCTTCGAAGTTCAGGTTGTGCATAACCTATTTCTGTTTTGGAGTTCATGATCCGAACAATGCCTTATGCATATCAAGATGTAAGGTTAATACGAGAATATACTCTAGAGCATATTCTTTGAAATGTCTGACCGTGGCAAAATGCTAGACATGAAATGTTGTATGTAGTACCTAAATGCCTCTGGTCCATACCATGGACACAAGCTAAACTATAGAACATGGTACATCCCTCATTACTAATGATCAAGGTATTAGCTAATGATGATCACTGTCAATAGACATTAAGTCTTCTTCCCATAGATCGTCGCATATGCCACATGGCACAACAGTCTAAACCATGTATCAATATAGATACCCATCTTTCTCACAAGGGAATAATATGTTATTCTCTATGAACTTTCAACTAATTATTCTTCTCGTATACTTATACTTACTATCATGTCAGATTTCGGTTATAGAGAGAAATAACATCTCACTTTGGAGAGGTTAATAATGTACTACATGTGCAGGTATAACGTTTTTTCAAGCAAACGTCTTTCCTTGTGCCAAATCATATTTCAAGACCGCGTGACGAGTTATGATGTTTCACTTAAGTATTTGATTATTTTTCTTAATATATACTAAAATCAAAGTCAGAATCAACATGTCCATTACTTCAATACAAAATAACAATTAGACAGGTGTGTTTCGAACCTACGATCAGTTTGAACTTAAAAGGCCAAAACTTATAAAAGTTTATTCGATTTATTTATGATTTTGTATTGGGAAATTGGATTTCAATAATCTTAACTTTGATCCTTTGACCGATAATAATCCCAAGTTAAGAAATTCTTCCTAACAGTCCCAACTCGAAAACATTTTTCCTCCACTGAGCATTTTCTAACTGAGGTCTAGTCTAGTTAGTTTTTTTTGCTGACATGACAACTTATGGGGCAAAAAACTTTGTTAGTTTACTGACGTGGCTGTTATGTGGCACTATCACCACCAACACCACCATGGTCATGGTAGCAAAATATGTGGAGGGTCGGGTTCGGGTTTGGAATGGTGGTGGCAGAAGGTGGATGTTGGCCAATGGTGGTGGGTGGGTGGTGGTGGCGGCAACTGATGGTGGTGGGGTGGCGATGGTGGCTGATGGTAGTGGGTGGTGGTGGAGGTGGGGATCATGCCACATAACAGCTATGTCAGCAAAATAACTAAGTTTTTTGCCATATAAGCTACCACGTCAGCAAAAAAAACTAACTGGGTTAGACCTTAGTTAAAAAAGGCTCCATGGAGGAAATCAGCTTTGGTGATACGAAGCCTTTGGAGTAGAGTAAATTAGATTGGGAGGCTGAAGCATTGGGTATAGTGACCTTGATATGGCAAAGGAAACATATTACTCTTCGGCAAAGGCAAACGGTGGTCATTGTAGAATTGATAGATGTTTATGTTTATATTTATTTTCAATTTTTGTGTTTATGGAAGATTATTATGTTGTATTCTTATAGCAATAAAGTATATAACACGATGAAGGCTGCAATTTTCGAGTGGGTTAGCTATCAGATATCACTTTGTATTGTTTTTCTCATCAGACTGGGATGCCATTTTCATATAAAAGTCACTAGATGCAGACAATAATTATGATTTTCTTAAAATTTGAAAGCAAAGTAATAAGTTTTTAATATTCATGTTTACGTTTTATCACAATACAGTAGAAGTTTGTAAATCACATTATACTGTTAAAAAAATTGTGAACAAAACACAAAAACTATTAAAAAATGAGTAATTATATAATTTTTTTAAGTTTTAGTAAAATTAAGGGTAAAATAGTCAATATATAATCTATACATATAATAAAAGAAACCACTTTGAGGACACATGTCACTCATTGGAGCCATCTATTTTTTAGTCCATTAAAATTAAATAATTATTTATGAGATATATGGAGAGATATCCATTTAATATATTCAATTTTTATTTACAAAACTTTATCAACAAGAGATTATACAAAAAGTTCTTATCCAAACATTGAAGATAAAGACTTAAGTATATTAATTAAATAGTATAATAATATCACGATACGATGATACGATGAAGTGGTAAGGGGTAAATGATGTAGTTTGACCATATTAATATTCTAATCAACTTCATTAACTCATTCATCTTAAACCATATAAAAAAAGTCCATGTAAATAATTTGTTCTTTTATATTAAAGTTATGTTTATTCTTAACTTTTTTCTAAAATACCCATTATCTTTTTTTTACAACATTCCAACCGAATAACTCTTAATGTGAAATAATATATATTATAAATTATTTATTTGTTATTAGTAACTTTTTACATAGTATTATTCTTATTAACTTGAGGTATTAATAACTACTATTTTTGTTGATTATTTAATTTGAGGTATTATCATTTTTTTACAACATTCCAACCGAATCTATATCTATACTATATAATAAAAGAAACCAATAAGTGACACGTGTCATTCGTTGAAGGCGTCTACATTTGTAATTTCCTGTATTTTTATACTTATCTTATATCAATTAATTAAATAATAAATAATCAATTAATGTTAAATCTTATCTTACTTTGAATGTCGGATAGAATCATTCTATTTTTTCTAATAATATTTTATCTTCAAATTTAAGCTATAAATATTCTATTTTTTCTAATAATATATTATCTTCAAATTTAAGTTATAAATTAAAGATATTTTTTAAATAATGCTTTCTTTTCCTTCGTATTTTATCTTTCTTATTTATTCACAATATATTGAATTGATTCTAACAACAAACATTTAAGATGTTGCACATATTATATATACTAGGTTATCGACCCGTGTAATACACGGGTTGAACAATATTTAAGTTTTAAAACACAAATATACATGTTCATACATTTATTTATGAGAGCTATTTTGTTAAAGGTATATATTGTTTGTTTTCAAATGATCCTTTTGTGATACACGGGTTGAACAAATTAATTTAGTTAACGAATGCAAAATATAAACCATAGTTACGATAAAAGCCAGAAGTAAATCTCTACGAGTCATAACAAAATAATGTAAGAAGATGAATCATAGAACATCATGAGTCACAAGCACTTAGAGATGCATTGTGATGAGCTTGAGAGCTGTTATACTCAATGATTATTTCAGTAGTCCAACACAAGCACCAGCTCCTAGGCGTTATAGAGAGGTGAGTTCAGCATCCACTGAAACAAAAGATAAATTAAAGGTTGTCTTAACTGTGTCCTCCTATTATCATTAAAAAAACTAAGATGTGTCGTACCATTTCCAGGTTGATGTCGATATAGCCACACAAATCCCATGTTCATATAAAAAATAAATCATATTAAACCATAGATGTCCCAAAATTTAACTTACTAAAAAGTGTTTAACAATGAGGAAATACATGTAGCCATCCGTATATATCTACAGGCTGTAGTAATTAAATTAGAGAACTTACATTGATTTGAGTAAACAATTTTATGTAGAAAGTTGGGTAACCAAATATGATCGTTTAAAAAGAGGACATGACTTGATGAAGCATAACCCAAATGTTGCAGACACCTGTTTGTACGTTTTCGTAGTTAATAAAATATAAAAATAAGTGCTTAACTAATTAGCAAGAGAGTAGTCATCTTTCTTTACCTCAGCTCGATAAGCACGTACACACAAATTCAACTTTGAAGGCTACGAATGTTTGTTATAATCAACAGTTACCTTATTTTAAATCATCATAACGACCACAAATAGGTTAAGGAGAAATATTTTATATAAACTAAATGACTTAAATATCATTCTATAATAAAAAAAAAATAGAAAACTCACCAAACAAAAATCAAGACCAATTATGTCACAAATGCTATGGTTGGTACATCAGTCATCACAGCAGTTACTAAACAGCCTTTCTGATCCCTCTAGTGGAGCCACTGAATCTAATCTCCAGCATTTAGGTGGTGCTTCAGGCGGAAATACAGGTTCCACTTTATGTTGGTTTTGGTTGTACTTCAGCTGGAGGATAGACTCTCAAAGTGCTTGCCGTATAAATATAATTATTTTTTTGTTAATTTAACTTGCCAATCTATACACTCATGAAAGAACCAGCAAGGATAGCTTCAACCACGTTGAAAATCCTAAAAATTTTAAGCGAGCAAACAAAAATTCAGCAATGAGTATAAATCAATTCAACCATGGGATTCATATCTAATCATCAATCCAGTAAAACACAAATCCTGCAACTAATCATATCCAATTTACAATGAAAAGTGGTTTTCTCAATTACAAAAATAAGAACATTCAGAACAATCCATGGAAGTCATACATTTAGCTATATAGCAACTTCTTCGTTTCTTTGAATATTAGTTCATGTAAAACAAACTAAAACCATATCATTTACCACTTCTTAAACACATAACCTAAATGATCATCATACAAACTCATAAAGATCTCTCCAAATGAGCCGTTGCCAAGCTTCCGGCTAAGTTGAAATGTATTCCCAACACAGGCGGCATATGAACTTCCAGTTGTCTTCCCACTTTTATATAGTTTTTGCACCATGTTTACCTAAAGAATCAACGCACAAGTTACCATACAACATCATTATCGTCAATAATAAGATAAGCTATTGAAGCTATTGAATTGAACATGTTAGTTTTGTAGACATACTGTTGGGAATTTCCGAGTCAAACTCAGTGTCTAGAGCGTGTTCCGTGTCTAGAGCGTGTGAAGGAAGCGACTAGATACACGGAGCTTATGAGTTAACACGGTGAAGGAAACGAGTAGAAGATTTAACTTAGTCTATAAGTTAACGCGTGTAGATTAGCTATATATATCCATGTAATTTGTAGGGATTGAAATAAGTCTCCATAATAAGTTTTTCTTATTCAGTAATAAGATTTCTTCATTTGATCCAATTATATCTTTCAATTGGTATCAGAGCTTTAAGGTTGAAGACGTGTGATCGGCTAACCCTCGATTACACAAGGAGAGCTTCAAGGTTGAAGACGTGTGATCGGCTAACCCTCGATTACACAAGGAGAGACTCGTGAAGAACAACATACCTGCGTGTCAAAGGGTTGTTGATTGATACTTGCGACCGGAAGTATCTAGCCGGAACCATACCTGCGAGTGAAGGGGGTGGTTGACAGGCAAAGACTGAACCTGCGAGTGAAGAGGTTTGATCGGTATCGCAAACCGAGCCGGAAAGTTTGCTCGGAGAAGGAAGCCGCACGTGATTAGGTGTCGGCGTGTGGTTGTATCAGAAGGATTGCAGAAGTAGAAGAAGTAGAAGCATTGAAAAACTTGTGCTTTGATTCTTGTATGTATGGTTTGCCAATTTATCTTTAATTATTCTTGGTGAAAGCAACGTTCAAGACAACAAAAAAAAAGAAAAAGTAAAAGCAAGTTAATTGTTTTCTTGTGATACTTGGCATCCACGATAAAAAAAACAAAGAAAAAGCAAAAGTGAGTTTGTTCCACTTTTCAAAAGAAGAAATATTATTTATTTCTTGAGGTCCACGTTCAAAAAATAAGGGGGTATTTTCTGTGAGACTAGGTGATCAATTAATCTACTCAAGAATTCTTAAAGCAATAATTGTTTGTCAAATTTACACAAGGAGATTTCACATCAGTACTAAGGTGTTACAAGAATATGGCCGATGATAAAGGAGTTCAAGGACCACTCGCTAACGTGGTTAAAGATTCGGGTAGTGCGTCTCTACGATGCCCGAAGTTAACGGCTACAAATTACACAGCATGGTCCATCATGATGGAAACGGTGTTAGCGGCACATGGCTTGGAGGAAGTCATAGATTCGGTGACCGGTGGTGCCGCCGATAAGAGGTTGAAGAACACCGCTAAGGCTCTTATTTTTCAATCGATTCCCGAAGACGTTTTGCTTCAGGTAGCAAAACATAAAGACCCAGCAGATGTTTGGGAGGCTTTACGAGTTCGCTATCTCGGCGCAGACCGAGTACAAAAGGCTCGACTAATGACCTTGCGTAGTGAACTAGAAGGATTACAGATGAAGGAATCTGATTCCATAGAGGAGTTTGCCGGAAAGCTTTCGAGTGTGCAAACCAAATT
>JARYGA010038612.1:0-83578 GCA_030545235.1 Helianthus tuberosus
CCATTTACGCTATTACTGAAGTTGTCTTCATGAGTACGTTTGCTAGGAATAATTTGTTGAGGTTCAACTGGGTTTCGTGCAGCAGCAAGGATTGCTGAAATAGCATTGGCTATTCCTTGAGCAACGATATTCTCGATATCTTGCCTATTCAGAAATTGATCTTCATGATTTTGCTCAGATTGGTTAACTTCGTTAACTGGTTCATTACCAATGTTTTCCATCTGGTAATTAATATATATTAGTGATTAGCATAAAATAATTAACAATCAAACAAACAATCGCACATAATCACGTCAACACGTATAGCCAAAATTATCGATTTTTCGACTTCCGTTTTTATATATTATAGTATGCTTCTGTACACACCCGTTATCTTACAAAAGTTTTAGTTTTAAGTTATTTTACAGGATTATATTTTACTATTATACAACCACAACCTCACCATCACCATCTGCTGGCATTTCAGAAGCGACGTTCCCTCTCGTCGTACTTCCAGGAGATCTGTTCTCCCACCTCCCGGATTCGATTCCCTGCGTCCACCAGCTCCTTGCCAAAATGGCGGAGTTCAGCCAAGTTCTCATTGCTCATCGGTGGGTTTGGTGCAGGCTCTGGGTCAAACTGAGGGAAAAAGGTATAAGGGTTATTTAAAAGATTCTGGAACTGCCAGTCATTGGTCCACCATTCTTCCATCTCTCCTAGAGGTCGGGTGTTGACAAGGGGATCTGGGATGGCTGGTTCCAAATTCACTGGGAGTTGGGTTTAAGCAGGATAAGTAAAGAGGTTTTCATTAACAGGCCTAAGGATATCACAGTCTGCTAGTTTGCGATCCAACTCCTCCCACAATGGCATTTCCTCGGCTTGCCTGGAGCTTTCCCCAATTTCTATTCCTTTTCCTTTATCCATGGGATCCTCCGTCTTGGCAACTTTCTTAGTTGCTAGTTTCTTCCTGCGTACACGCCTCCAGCCCACAAATCTTCTTTTCTTCTTCGGCTTTGGTTTCTCCGGAGGTTGAGCTTGGAACTCCATAGGTTCATCGATGTCGGCCCAATAACTGGAAAAACCCTCGGAAACTTCCATTTTAGTAGAATGGATAGTGATATTCTGAAGAGCTTCAGATAACTCATTCATGCTGTTTTAGCATATATGCAAAAATGCACACAAAATGCTAAGTTAAAATTTTGAAATTTAAATTTTCAAAAAATCACAGAATGGCAATCAGTAAAATTAAGTATTTCTAAATACTTAATTGGCTTAAATCAGTGGCTCTGATACCACCTTTTTCTGTCACGGCCCCGGGCCCGGTTTGACTCGGTCCAGGAGCCGCGGGACAGAAACCCCGTGGTGTCTATTTAATTTGGCAGCGGAATTATTAACATGATCGTTTAAAACTTGAAAATGCCCGATTATTTTATTTCATAATTCGGGATAAACCCCGTAATTTACAATAAAGGGAATTTCCTTGGGAAACCCCAATTTTACAAAAAAACATGTTTCTTTATTCTTTTATTTAAGCCACTTCTTCAAGCTTGTAGTGCTACACGGCACTTTTCCTGGTTCACAGCAGATCACCTGAAACATGTTTTAAAAAGGTTTTATCAGCGGGAAATACTGGCGAGTCATTCAAGTTGCACAAAACAACACAATGTTATAATATACAGTATTAAGGGTGATTACATTGTTTCTATCAACCAATTACCCCAAATCGGTATTTGTCACTTGACAGTATCTGTGACTATGGTCAGATCACCCATTGGCTAACCCGTTGTCCAATGGTTACGGGTATCAAGTAATGTATACAAAACCCCACATACCGGCAGTAATTGAAGATTACAAAGACTTAATCCCTGTAATTATAACTTTGAAAACAAGTAGAGTTTTGTAAAGCATTTTGAAGATTACAAAGACTTAATCCCTTGTAACCTAATTTAAATAACAATGCATACGAACTAGGTCAGTAACTAATACAGTATTTACGATAACTCACGAGATTAAAACCCTCACAACGAATGACAAAGTGCAATACTTAAACATCCATCGAATTCATGATGAATGACAAAGTATAGGCCTAATGTGGGCAGCACTTAAACATCCATCGGATAGTTTCAATCGATCGGATATTGAATCGTAGCAACGATCGAGTTAATACCATGTATCGTAGCAGCGCCTTCCTAATGGAAATTGTGCTTTCAAGCAGTAGAACTTCGTTTTTGATCAAAAGTTTCGACACAGGTGAACTGCTCATGAACCAAGCAATTTATAGCTGAAATATGGGGTTTACGCGGCCCGCGTAAGCCCCCTCTTGATCTTACGCGGCCCGCGAGGGCCACCTAATCGTAGACTAGGGCTAGCGTGTGATCGGTAGGCCTGCCACGTGGCCTGTTAACATCTCCGGAGAATTGATGAGTTGTCGCGGCCCGCGTAAGCATATGCTTACATTTACGCAGCCCGCGTGAAACCAATTTTTCTCAAATATTTTGTTTTTCATGCACATTAGGGTTTCAGGGGTCTGGGTTTTCACTTACGGGTCGTTTTGGGTCATTTTTGAAGTTCCTTACACCAAGCCAGGGGTAAAATTGTCTTTTTGACCCTTTATATACGCCGCGAATAGGCCTATACGCAACATATATAAAGGGTGGCCTTTTTTAGAAACATTTATACAATATTCTCTTTTTGACCCTTTATATACGATGCTTATAGTCCTATACGCAACGTATAGGAGCAGCCAGACCAGAACTAAACTCAGTCAGACACTATGCAACCTTATTCACTGTATAGGTCTATACGCAGCATATATAAACTCTAAAGTGTGAAAATAGGCACCTTTGGTGTGCCAATAGTTTGAGCCATTAATAACTGATTAGTGATTAAAAAGATTACATATGTCACACAGTTCCAGCCACCCCGATGGTTTGTAATTAGATGATAGAGCCAAGTTCAAGATTGGCGGTCTCCTAAGTAAAACCAAGTACAGTAATGTAAAAAACAAAGATTTGCTCAAACTTTCTTGTCCGCCATGCAAGCTTAATTTGGGTAACGTGGGGTGATGCAGAAACATTGGAAGATGGAAAGAACAAAACAAAACAACGCAGTGTCAATGTAAACATGGGCACTAGGGATAAGGATCGGAGATGAGGAACAAGAGAAATCTAGTAAACATGGCTAGTTAGTAACTTTTGTTTATGTTTTAAGCGAGTCAACTGGCAGCTAATTGTATAGACTTTTCATTATTCCCATATCTTAGGTTATTTTACCAGATTATAGGCTTGTCTCGTTTGGTGTCTGTGAACATCAAGTTTGATGATGAGGTCCAAGCCCTATTTTTATTGTCCTCATTACCCGATAGTTGGTCCGGAACCGTAACCGTTGTTTCGAGCTCTTCAGATACGAGTAAGTTCACGTTTGCGAATATGCGAGATCTTATTATGGGCGAAGACGTTAGTAGAGGAAATTCAGGTGGGTCATTGGGTGAATAAATGCATGTTGGTAGAGGAAGAAAGAGTAACAGAGGTAGTGGTAGCAAGAACAGAAAAAGGAGCCAGTCTAGGGCTCGGAATGATGTAACCTGTTGGAACTGTAAAGAGGTTGGACATTTTAGGAATCAATGTCCAAATGAAAAGAAAGAAGTTACCGCTGCAGTAGACTACTCAGATGATGAAGCTTTGATTTGTAGTACGGAGAGCAGTGTTGATTCCTGGGTTATGGATTCGAGTGCTTCATTTCACGCTACCCACAGAAGTGAAGCACTACAGAATCTTAAAATTGGGGATTTTGGTAATGTACGACTTGCAAATGATGAAGTCTTAGATGTCACAAGCATGGGTGATGATGACTTAGTTACTTCAGTTGGATCTACTTGGACTTTGAGAGACGTGAGAGTTATTCCAGGCTTGAAGAAAAGGCTTATTTCAGTCGGGCAGTAGGATGCTCAGGGTCACGAGGTTAAGTTCGATAATGGATAGTGGAAGGAAATTAAAGGAAATTTAGTAGTTGCACGCGGCAAGAAGGGGGACTCATTGTATATGGTCAGTGTACCACCTAAGGGAGAGGCCATCCCAGTTCAGAAGAAGACCAAAATTCAGTTCACAGAATCTCGGGGGGTAGAAGAAGGTTTGTTTTGCAGGAGAGAAACCCAGAGTCATAGGTCAGATTCAGGTTAAACATGCTAGTAAAGGTTCAGAGAAGCCAGTCAAGGGTTTTCATGGCAGTGGGAGCACATGTAGTGCTTCAGTCAGAGCTCCCAGACGACAGTTGTCACGACCCCCGTCCCGGTGTTATCCGGTCCAGGAGCCGCGGGACAGAAACCCATGGTATTTATTATTGGAGTTGACAGCGGAAGTTAACAGGATCTTTTAAAACTTGAAAATGCCCAATTATTTTATTTCATAATTTGGGACAAACCCCGTAATTTACAATAGAGGAATTTCACGAAGAAATTCCCTATTTTACAAAACATGTTTATTTATTTAACTGAGCCACCACTTCAAGCTTTATTAGTGCTCCGTAGCACTTTTCCTTGATTCACAGTAGGTCACCTGAGACATGTTTTAAACATATTTTATCAGCGGAGAAATACTGGCGAGTCACTCAAATTTGATAAAACGACACATAATTATAACTTACAGCATAAGAGCGATTACAATGGCTATTATCTTATTTTTATCTGGCGCCGTGTCACACCCTGATGACGATGGTCATGCCACTATTGGGTCCTTTCACCCAAGTAGTGATGATTATCACTGTTAGGTTGGTGAACCTAACCGTGAGAAATTAGTAATATGCACAATACCCCACTAGCCAGTGATTCAAGATAACCACGACTTAATCCCTGTAATTATAACTTTTGAGAATAAATTAGAGTATTGTAAAACAGTTGATAAAAAGAGAATGAATCACTTTGCAAGTTTAAACGGGCATAGTTTAGCCTACTGATTTAGCCTTATGACATATTTAAATGACAATGCACACGACACTAGGTCAGTAACTTAATACAACATTTACGATAAACTTCACGAAATCAAAACCCTCACGACGAATGACAAAGTATAGCCCTGGTTTAGGCAGCACTGAAACATCCATTGGATCGGTTTCAATCGATCGGACATTGTATCGTAGCAGTGATCGAGTTAATACCCTATATCTGTAGCAGCGTCTCCCTACTTGGAAATTCGAATTTGAGCAGTTTTCTTCGTGTTTTGAAAGTTTTACGTTCACAGATGCAAATCCCATGAACTGATCAATTTATAGCTGAAATTAGGGTTTTACGCGGCCCGCGTAAACCCTCACAACACTTTTACGCGGCCCGCGAGGGCCACCTAGTCTACAACTAGGGCTAGCGTGTCACACCTAGGTGCGCCACGTGTCTGACACGTGGCTTGTTCACTAATCCGGTCTCCAGCTGTCTTCACGCGGCCCACGTAACCTTGCCCTATGGTTTACGCGGCCCGCCTGGAATCCAAAAATCTTGTTTTCTTGGTTTTTCATGCACATTAGGGTTTCAGGGGTCCGGGTTTTTACTTACGGGTCGTTTTGGGGCATTTTTGCAGGTCCTTACATCCTCCCCACCTTATTTAAAATCTCGTCCTTGAGATTTATTGAAATAAGTGAGGATACTTTCGCTTCATCTCCGATTCCAACTCCCAGGTGTATTCGGGTCCTCTTTTTGAATCCCACTTGACTTTGACTAGTATCAATCTTTTGTGTTTGAGAAACTTAATCTTTCTGTCTTCTATTTGAAGCGGTTTCTCCACGAACTTCAATTTTTCATTCACCTGTATGTCTTGAAGAGGGACTACCAGGGATTCGTCAGATAAACATTTCTTGAGGTTGGATACATGAAATACGTCATGTACCCCGGCTAATTCTTCTGGTAGTTGTAAGTGATAAGCAACTGGTCCTATTCGCTGGATTACTGGGAATGGTCCTACGTACCTTGGACTTAGCTTTCCTTTCTTACCGAATCGAACTACTCCTTTCCAAGGAGAAACTTTCAAGAGTACCCTGTCTCCAACTTGAAATTCTAGTGGCTTGCGTCGATTGTCTGCATAACTCTTTTGGCGATCTCGAGCCGTTTTCAGTCTTTCCTTGATTTGAGTGATCTTGTCGGTGGTTTCTTGTACGATTTCAGGGCCTGATAACTGGCTTTCTTCTATTTCTGCCCAGCAAACTGGAGTTCTACACTTTCGTCCATACAATGCTTCGAACGAGGCAGTTTTGATGCTGGAATGATAACTATTGTTATAGGAGAATTCAATTAAAGGTAAATGGTTATCCCAGTTTCCTCCAAAATCTATCACACATACTCTGAGCATGTCTTCCAGGGTTTGGATCGTCCTTTCACTTTGTTCGTCTGTTTGAGGATGGTATGCAGTACTTAAATTTAGTCGGGTTCCCATTGCTTCCTGGAAACTAGTCCAGAAATGGGAAGTGAAACGACTATCCCTATCTGATACATTGGAGAGTGGGACTCCATGTAAGGATACTACTTCATCTACATACAACTTTGCCAACCTTTCCATGCTAAAGGTTTCTTTCATGGGTAGAAAATGAGCTGATTTGGTTAATCGATCCACAATTACCCAAATCGCGTCATTACCTTTTCTGGTTTTGGGCAGCTTAGTAACAAAGTCCATGGTTATGAGTTCCCATTTCCATACAGGCATTTCTAATTGTTGTAATAGACCTGAGGGTTTCAGGTGTTTTGCCTTAACTTGTGAACAAGTAAGACACTTAGATACATATCTAGCTATGTCCTTTTTCATTCATATCAACCAGAAATTATTTCCTAAATCTTGGTACATCTTATTATTACCAGGATGCATGGTATATCTAGATTTATGGGCTTCCTCTAAAATCCTATCCCTTAAACTTCCTTGCTTAGGTACCCAAATTCTTTTCTCGTGGAATCTCCAAATTCCATCACTTCCTTGTTCTAATTCCTTTATTCGTCCTTTCATTCCTTCAGTATCATCCTTGATTGTTGTTGCTTGAACATTCTTCAGTTGTTCCATTAAATCTATTTGAAGATTTAATCTAAGAGCACGAACTCGCTTTGGCTTTTCATGATACTTACGACTTAGGGCATCTGCTACTACATTTGCCTTTCCCTCGAGATATTGAATATCACAGTCGTAGTCACTTAGAATTTCCACCCATCTTCTTTGCCTCATGTTTAATTCCTTTTGTCCGAATATGTATCTTAAACTCTTATGATCTGTATAGACTGTAAACTTACTGCCATACAGATAGTGTCTCCAAATCTTAAGGGCAAAAATTATTGCTCCTAATTCTAAGTCATGAGTAATATAATTTCTTCGTGCTTTGTCAATTGCCTTGAGGCATACTCAATTCCCTTTTTGCGTTGCATTAGCACACATCCTAATCCTAGCTTAGAAGCATCACAATAAACTTCAAAATCTTCGGTCCCTTCTGGTAAGGCAAGAATTGGGGCGTTCGTTAAACTTTGCTTTAAAATCTTAAAAGCCTCTTCTTGCCTAGATCCCCATTCAAACTGCACTGCTTTACAGGTTAGCTTAGTTAATGGCACAGCTGTTTTGGAAAAATCCTTAATGAATCGTCTATAGTATCCAGCTAACCCTAGAAAACTTCTAACTTCCATAGCTGATTGCGGAACCTTCCATTTGGTGATCGCTTCTATTTTAAAGGGATCTACATGAATACCTTCGTGATTCACCATGTGTCCTAAAAATTGTGCCTCTTGTAGCAAGAATTCGCACTTCGAGAATTTGGCATAGAGCTTCTCTTTTCTTAACAAAGTTAAGAGTGCATGTAAATGCTTACAATGCTCATCCTGACTTTTGGAATAAATAAGTATATCGTCAATGAAGACAATTACGAATTTATCCAAATACCGTTTACATATCCTATTCATCATGTCCATGAATGCTGCAGGAGCATTTGTTAATCCAAAGGGCATGACTGTAAACTCGTAATGACCATACCTAGTTCTGAAAGCAGTTTTAGGTATGTCTTCTTCTTGTACCTTGAATTGATGATATCCGGAGCGTAATTCTATCTTACAAAAATATCTAGCTCCCTGAAGTTGATCGAAAAGATCATCAATCCTAGGTAATGGGTATCGATTCTTAATTATAACCTTATTCAATTCCCTGTAATCGATACACATTCACATCGAACCATCTTTCTTTTTCACAAACAATACAGGAATCAAATGAATTCTAAATTCTACATCCCTATCTGGTGGTAATCCTGGTAGTTCTTCTGGGAATACATCCGAGTATTCTAATACTACATGAATTTCCTTAAGTTCCTTACCCTTAGTGTTAATGATTACCAAAATCATATACACTATTCCTTGCTTTCGTTCATAACCAGCAACTTTCATCACTGAAATGAACTTCATTGGTTTACGCGGCTTATCCCCAGTAATCATAATTACTTCTCCTGTGGGTGCACGAATTTCTATGGAATTTTTATCACAGAGGATTCGAGCATGGTTGGCTACTAACCAATCCATTCCTAACACAACATCGAATCCGGCTAAATCCATAGGTAACAGGTTTGCATAAAATTTATGGCCTAAGAGTTCTATCTTTCCTTTTTGCAAAACCTTATCTATGTGAACAAAATTTCCATCTGCGGTTTCTACCGTAAAAACCTGCCTAAGTTTGGTTAAAGGTAGGTTAAGAGTTTGGCAGAATGAAGTATTTATAAAGCTTTGGTTTGCACCAGAGTCGAATAATACTTTTGCATAAACGCCATGAACTAGGAACGTACCAGCTATCACATCTGGAATGAGTTCTGCTTCTTGGGTAGTCAACTGGAATGCTCTTGCATTCTTTTTGGTAGTTCCTTCTGCAGGTTTGGCTTTGTTGTCAGCTGGTTTGACCAATTTGGGGCAGTCTGGTCTAAAATGTCCAGTTTCTCCACAGTTAAATCGGATTGTTGATTTCTTCCTCCTGCAATCTTCTTCTTGGTGCCCTGGAATCTTGCAGAAATTGCAATACCCTTTGCATCTACCAAAATGCTTTCGTTTACAGGTATTGCAAAATGGAGCAGTAGAAGATTGCCCGGTTCCCTTTTTCTTGAAATTACTACTATTACCAACACCAAACCCTTGGGTAATCTTTTGGGCCACTTCCTTTTTCCTTTTCATATTCAGAGCAGAATTTTCTAGCATACTTGAAGAATTTCGAAGTATACCCTCGACAGTCAACATCCACCATTCGTTGGCTCAGGAATTTATTCGCCATTTGTTCCTTTTCATATTCAGAGCAGAATTTTCTTTCCACTAGCCGCTTAAATTCTTCCCAACTCATGACAAAGGCCATGTCAGTTCCCTTGGCTTGTAACACCGAATTCCACCATTCTAATGCTTCTTCCTTGAAAAGGTGAGAAGCATACATAAACTTATCCTCCTCAGCACATTTACGTATTTTAATTACTGCCTCGGTTTTCTCTAACCAATGTAGCGTGGCAGTTGCCCCTTCATTGCCTGTAAATTCGACATGTTTAGAGGCAAGAAATTCCTTGTAAGTGCAACCAAGCGTTGCAGCTTTCATTCTCTTAAGAAATGGGGCTTGCATTAGATCATCGTTATTATTATTACCGCCTCCATTTACACTATTACTAAAGTTGTCATCGCGAGTACGTTTACTGGGAATAGGTGGTTGAGGTTCAACTGGATTTTGGGCAGCAGCAAGGATTGCTGGAATAGCATTAGCTATTCCTTGGGCAACGATATTTTCTATATCCTGCCTATTAAGAAATTGGTCTCCATTGTTTTGCTCAGATTGGTTAACTTCGTTAACTGGTTCATTACCAGCGTGTTCCATCTGGTAATTAATATATATAAGTGTTTAGCACAAAATGAATAACAACTAAACATAATAAAACAATCACACATAATCAAGTTAACACGTATAGCCAAAATTGTCGACTTTACGACGTTGATATTTTTATATATTAGTATGCATCCATACTCACTAGTTATATTACAAAAGTTTTATCTTAAGTTATTTTACCTGATTATATTTTTATTTTATTATTATTTTATTATTAAACCCGTAACCACACAACCACATACGATCCCCGTCAGCTGGCACTTCAGAAACGACGTTCCCTCTCGTTGTATTTTCATGATATTCTCTCCCCCACTTCCCGGATTCTATTTCCTGCGTCTACCAGCTCCTCGCCATAGTGGCGGAGTTCAGCCAAGTTCTCGGTGCTCGTTGGTGGGTTTGGTGCAGGCTTAGGGTCAAACTGGGGGAAGAAGGTGTAAGGGTTATTCAAGAGATTCTGAAATTGCCAGTCAGTTGTCCACCATTCTTCTAGCTCTCCTAGTAGAGGTCGGGGGTTAATAATAGGATCTGAGATAGCAGGTTCCTGATTGACTGGAAGTTGTGCTTCCGCTGGGTAATTGAAGAGGTTTTCATCGGCAGGTTCGATGAGGTCGCTATTTGCCAGTTGGCGGTCCAGCTCCTCCCACGGTGGCATTTCCTGGTTTTGCCCTGAATTTTCCCCGATCTCCTTTCCTTTGCCTTTATCCTGCGGATCCTCAGTCTTTATAACTTTCTGTGTCGCTGGTTTCTTCCTACGCATACGCCTCCGGCCTACGAGTCTTCTTCTCTTTTTCGGTTTTGGTTTCTCCTGAGGTTGGGCTTGGAATACTATTGGCTCATCAGTATCAGCCTGGTAGCCAGTGAAGGTACCAGTGGTATCCATATCTGTAGTATGGATAGTAATGTTTTGAAGGGTTTTTGATAGTTCATTCATGCTATTAGCATACATGAAGAAACACACAAAATTTTAAGTTAAAATTTTGTAAATTAAATTTTCACAGAATCACAGAATGGCAATCAGAAAAATTAAGTATTTCTAAATACTTAATTGGCTTAAATTAGTGGCTCTGATACCACCTTTTTCTGTCACGGCCCCCGTCCCGGTGTTATCCGGTCCAGGAGCCGCGGGACAGAAACCCATGGTATTTATTATTGGAGTTGACAGCGGAAGTTATCAGGATCTTTTAAAACTTGAAAATGTCCAATTATTTTATTTCATAATTTGGGACAAACCCCGTAATTTACAATAGAGGAATTTCACGAAGAAATTTCCTGTTTTACAAAACATGTTTATTTATTTAATTGAGCCACCACTTCAAGCTTTATTAGTGCTCCGTAGCACTTTTCCTTGATTCACAGTAGGTCACCTGAGATATGTTTTAAAAATATTTTATCAGCGGGGAAATACTGGCGAGTCACTCAAATTTGATAAAACGACACATAGTTATAAATTACAGCATAAGAGCGATTACAATGGCTACTATCTTATTTTTATCTGGCGCCGTGTCACACCCTGATGAAGATGGTCATACCACTATTGGGTCCTTTCACCCAAGTAGTGATGATTATCACTGTTAGGTTGGTGAACCTAATCGTGAGAAATTAGTAATGTGTACAATACCACAATAGCCAGAGATTCAAGATAACCACGACTTAATCCCTGTAATTATAACTTTTGAGAATAAATTGGAGTATTGTAAAACAGTTGATAAAAAGAGAACGACTCACTTTGCAAGTTTAAACGGGCAGAGTTTAGCCTACTGATTTAGCCTTGTGACCTTTTTAAATGACAATGCACACGACACTAGGTCAGTAACTTAATACAACATTTACGATAAACTTCACGAATTCAAAACCCTCACGACGAATGACAAAGTATAGCCCTGGTTTGGGCAGCACGTAAACATCCATCGGATCGGTTTCAATCGATCGTGTTGGGATTGAACCCTACCAAAGGAACAGATAATTAAAGCAAAAACTAGTTCACAACAGTGGATTCATCATAATCTGCTGTTTGCATTAAACTTTCCCCTTGACAATGGTTGTCTGGTAACTGACAGACTTCAAAGCACTGCTCAATAAGACAACTGTTACTAAAGTACTGATGAAGATTAAAGACTGAAGCTCAATCTACTGACGGAATCCAAGCACTGCTGAAGAGTTAAAGCACTGCCCATTCAAGGTCTGATCACCCTTTGAAGAAAGCACTGATGCTCAACATCAGTGGTTGACTACATCAGTGGAATGAAGAATCAGAGTTTATACATCAGTGCTTAGAATGTAATCAGTGTCTGTATGATCAGTAGTTATAGATCAGTGAATAGAGTTTGTTAGGTTGTTAGATGTCGCTTTCATGGTGACGTCAGCTGAGATGCTTCAGTGGTTTGGTTTGCCTATAAATGTAACAGTACCCTGTACTGTTACATTTGATTGACTGAGTGAGTTCTTCTCCTCTAGTCCAATCCTTTCATCTTGTGCAATCAACCATGGAGTATCAGGCTGAGGGGGAGTTTAGTTTGTAAGCTTGCTTTGTAATCTTTTGATTTGCTTTGTAACCTTTTGACTGATGAAAAGCATGTGCTTATCAAAACTATTTTCCTCTTTGATTGTGTTTACAAAGTTTGTATTCATTTCCGCTGCATAAATCATTGAATCATGTTTATTAATTGTTCATTTATTACAAACAAACACAATCATGAGAGCCTATCGATCCTAACAATTGGTATCAGAGCCTGGACAGTCAAATTCGATCTAACAATCAATTTGACATAACAGTTCAACTCAAAATTCATTGATACTAAGGTTGATTGCATTTAGTTGAAAAACAGAGTAACGAGTGATCACGTTCAAAGCTGCTATTCAAAAACTCTGTAAAACAACCAAGATGTCATAAGACACACAAACTTCACACAACAAGTGATGTTATGCATAGATCACCTATAGTTTTCAGATCTGAAAAACATGTCTGATAACTATGGTATAATAATCTTCCTTATAAAATTGATTTCAATTGTTGTTATGAAATTTGTGTTGTTTCCATCATGTTTGCTGATAAGGTGTGTACCTCAGGTCAACAAAATCTATGCTCATAAAAACATTAGTGTTTTTGTTGACATAAAAGGAGGGAAATTAAAACCTTTGTCATTAAATCTTATGTGTTGAAAAACAGGTTGAGAATCCTCAAAAGGATCAAATCAACTTTGTTAAAAATACATTAAGAAAATCAGGTGTTAAAATAGTCCGAATCATATGTAATGTGAGATTTGTTATAAGTATGTACAAATATAACCAAATCTCTCAAAACATTACTACAAAATGGTTTTGGAATAAGTATTCCTTCAATAAAACCTCCCAGTGAGTATTTTAGTACTTATGAATGGGAAGGGTAAAAAGGGAAAAAGAAAAATTTCAAAAACTCAAAAGTGTGTTTATCTCAAAACTTTTGAAGTCAAAAGAAAAGAGTATAAATGTAAAACACTTAAGAGTCCAAAAATAGGGTGAACAATGGTCATCAACCAACTGTGTGCATTCATTGGTACAGGGAAGTTCACGTAAAAATAGTATCTCCAGTAAATAAACTTACAAGAGGACCAGGCAAGTTTTTCAGTGTCATCACATGGTAAAGTCTATATCAGGACTCTCAAAACCTATGTGTACATGTCTCCTTATTTTTGCAATCAATTGACAAGGAAATGGTCCCAAACAGTGGGTATTACAATGTATTTCAAATCATTGACCATATTCCTAAAACTTGAGAATGATTTGACTATGAGTTTTAATTGGAAAATATACCAGATCCTTTCTGATGTTGTTTTCAGAATAACCTTTAATTATTTTCCCTTGAAAAGGTTTTTCTCAATAAATCAGGATATATTATTCTTTATTTTTTCTTTAGAATGATATATTTTGCACTTTTACTTGTTTTTGATAGTAAAAGTTTCAAACTCCTGTCAAGATATAAAACCTTTATTTTTGTTGGTGATATTATCCTTAAAAACAGATCAAAATGAAATGGTACAAGTGTCAAGGTTATGTCAAACTCAAGTTTGTTTTAAAACAAGATCAAAGATTGATTGCTAAAAAACCTTAAAATACTTGGGTACTCATGTTCTAATTAAAATATTATGACACAAAATGAGTAGCCTTAGTAAAAAGGGTTTTCATCATCTGGGGTACTGAACCATTGTCAGGAATCTATAAAAGCTTCAAAATGTGTAATTGACATGTGGCAAAACCTTGAATGCAAATTCTCATAAAAGCTGCTGACATATTGAACTTGACAATTTGCATCTAAAATGTATTTTGTTGAGGATAGCAATCTTGCAGACATTTCAGAATCAACATCAACAGATGTTAAAGATGATATTGTGATTTCACAAGATAAAATCATTCCTTTCATCAGAACAACAGATGCTCAAAATATTTGTCAAAAGCTTATCCACTGATGCACTAACAGTTGCTGACATACTGGCTTTTCTAAACCTTACCATTATTTTCACCTAACCACTGGTTTGTTCAAACATCTGCTTCCTAACCACTGTCCATTGCTGAAATTCAACTCCTGTTCTTTCATTATATTTGGTAATCACTGTTGTTCAAAATCAGTGTTTTATCCACTGATATGCTATCCACTGATAGTAAAAATCACCCACTGTCCTCACTTTGACCGTTGCAACCACTAATACTAGCTTCATCAGTGGTTTCCTAAACAACTGTCCTCCATAATTCATCTTTTCATCAGAGGTTGGCACGTGGACAGTACATAGTGGTCAGACCTTTTGTAACCGCTGCCACGTCAGCATTCACTTTTTCTCCATAAAACCCCTTTTCAAACCCCAAACAGGGTTTTACTGTCGAATTGAATTCATAAAAATTCTCTTCTCAAAGCAGTTTTCATCACATTTCCTCAAATTCCTTCACAATTTTCTTCGATCGTCTTCTCCAAATGACTAAATCGAAATCCTCCACAAAATCCTCCTCAAAATCATCTTCCAAAGAGGCCTCTCAAAAGGCTAAACCCACCGAAATTCCACACAAACCTTCTCACAACCTTCTAGGTCTTCTCACAAAACCCGGCACCACTGATGCTTTCGACTCCATCATTGATATCATGTCTGCATCAAAGTACAAAACTTTGTTAACAGCAGATGCACCAATTTACTTGGCGACCCAAAGAGAGTTTTGGAAGAATGCAACCCTTGGCAAACAAGGAGAAGCTGTAATAGCCATAAACTCCTCTCTAAAGGGTAAAGCTGGCAAAATCACACCACAATTCATCTCGGAAGTCTTTCAGCTCGATGATCAACAAGGTAAAACATTCTTCCCTAAAAACGAGCTAAAAATTGACTTTCTTGAGAGAGGGTATGCAGACACAAAGATGAAGAGGGATACCTTACAAAAAGGTTTCTTCCCTCCTGCAACAAGATTTTTATTTCATACCCTCCTAATGTGTGTTTCAAACAAAACCACTACTCTTAATGAAATACCATTAAAGATTCAAAATCTGGGATATGCTATTCTTCAAGAAGAAAATTTTAATTATTCCCAGGAAATCTTTAATGATCTGGTTAAAAATGTTGAAACAAAGTCATTCTTACTATTTCCAAGATTTCTAAGTTATTATTTTGAAAAGAAACTTGGTAAGGATGATACTTCTGCAATAAAACAAGGTGACTTTTTTCAAATGCACAGCTTAACTGCTGAAACTTTTACAAGAATGTCAACACCTTGCAAAACACAAGCAGAGGTGCCTGAGCATAATTTAGCAGCTACCACTGCTCCTCAGGTATCTGCTGCTGAGCCCACTGCTCAAGGTGATCAAAGTAGCAAAACAACTTCTTTGAAGCCCACACCTATAATCACCAAAAATCCAACACAAAAGGAAACTCAAAAACCCCCCAAACCCATCAAAAAGGCAACTCTGGAAGATGAGATACCAGAGCAACTGCCAGTGACAATACAAAAGTCACAAGAAACCACTGCTGCTACTTCCTCACAGCAGTTGGTACAAATATCTCAACCCATAACCGAAACTCCTCCTGTTTCTTCTAAAAAAGAACAGGTTGTACATATAGGGACACCACAATATGATGCTCTAGAATCACTTGCTTCCATCATCCACAGCCCAACGCCCGGGGCCAATTCTCTTTCTACACCTAACCTCACCTCCACAATTCCTCCACCAACTAAACTTTTGTTGGATGCTATTGATTTGAACCAGGCACAAACCAGTCCTTCTTAATTACCTATCAATGAGAATATACTTCAACAAATGACTGGGTCTGATGTATCAACCCTAGCTAACCCACCAACAAGACCTGAGGAGGTTACACCCCTTGAGTTACAAGTAACTCTTAGTGGTAGTCCAAGTGAAGCAGCCACTACAAGTGTTGAACCCACTGGTTTACATTTGGACAGTGGTTACATCAATAAGACTTCCTTGGAGGCAATTCCTTCCATAGCACCTCTGATATCCACCAGTGAGTTTGTTTTACCCTCTGGTACAATCAAAAGGCTATCAAGTGTTGAAGGAAGAAGACCCCAGTACCAAGAAAAAGGGGCATCAGTGGTTAATGTTTGGAGTACACTCCCTACATCAACCCCTGTTACAACCACTGATAGTGGGAAATCAGATGATCCCATTAAATTGGGTGATGGTTTAAAGTACCTGGAATTGACGGAACGAGTTGAAAAACTGGATACCTCTGTTTCAGAAATCAAAGAAATGCTACAACAGTTGTTGACAGTACAAAAGGTGCAATCCACTGTTGTTCCACCTCAAGCACCTGCTCCACCACAAGCACCTGCTGCAGATGAGATATGGAACCTATTTCAACCTTTTCTCCAACAACAAAAACAAATGGCTGATCAGCAACATGCAAAATATGTACAACAGCTGAGTAACACAATGGAGTCTAGGTTCAAGAACACACAAGCAGACATTAAGGCTATCAAGGCTCACATATTGAAAACCACTGGCACTGTTCCTCCAACTATTCTCTTCATTGATCAACCTCCTCCAGATAATGCCAAAAAGGAGGAGAAAATTAAAGAATGGAAGAAGAAGGGGATAGATGATGGTCTCTGCATAGAACCAGAAAAGGATAATATGACCAAGAAGATCCCCTTGCCAGATGGTAGCAAAAAGATTGATGTTACCCAAAATGCACTTGATGAAGCTGTAGCAAGTGTAAAAAGGGACAGAGCGGTAAAGGATATGTCAAGGTGGAATGAGGAGAAAAGAGCTTATATGGAACTGAATGCGCAGGGTTGTTCTGAGCCAAAGGATGTTAAAAATCTTGAGGTAAAAAGAAAGAATCCCACTAAAAAAGTGAGGGAACCCAAATCCATACCATCCAGACTCACAAAGCATACTCCAAAACCATCGTCCAAAAGCCCCCAACATCAAACCTCCACTCAAACAGCTGTTGTAACTCCTGCTGATACTCCAGTAGTTTCAACATCTGCTATCACTTCAACACACACCACTTCAACACACACCACAACCACTGCCTTACTACCACCACCAACACCACTAAAAACAATCTCACCACCATCACCTCCTGCCAAAAAGCAGAAGACACTAGATGTTACAACATCTGTTGTAATGACAACAGTGGTTGAAACACCAGTTGTTTCAATAGCTGTTAGTCAATCACAAATCACTGCCACTCAAACTACCACCACTGATCCACCCAAAACATCATCAGCCTCTCCTCAACCAAAAAGGAGAAGGCTAATCCTGAAAGATGATGACATTTCACCACCACCAACATCTTCAAAATCTCAAACACTTGTTACTATACCAAACCGTGTTCCTCTCTCATCAGCTCAAATTCAAAAGCCATTACCTCCTGCAGGTGTTCAATTCCCTCTTGAACTTATAGCAGTCAGAGAAGAAATCAAGTCTTTTTATTATGAGGATGACCCTGCTAAAAGGAGTTTGCCATCAGTTGAAGGATATCCCAGGCCTAACAATATTGAAGAATATTTGAAAATCAAGGCTCAGCAAGCAGAGGATATCTCAAAAAGAAATACACAAGGGAAATCTGATAGAGAAATTCAGCAGAACTATCAATACTTGCTCACACAAGTCAGATCCTTGGAACAATTTGCAAAAAATGTTTGTCAGCAAATCTCAGAGAGAGCAGATGAAACTCTGAGAAAAGGCTACATTGAAAGCATCATGGCAACCAAGAAGTACAAGGGAGAAAAGCATATGTACAAGGAGTAGACCATTCCTGAGCTTGAAAAAGAAGCAGCCAGGATTCAAGAAATGATAAATAAGAAGGTCAAACACACTCCTCCAGATTGGGCAAAATACAAAAAGAATGTACCTGATAAAAATGTAGAGTTGAGAAGAATGAAAGAGGAATTAGCTGCTGCTGACTATGGGTCCTTGAATCAAGTGTTGAGATGGAAAGAAGAGAAAGTCAGGGCTACCTACAAAAGTTTGGAGAAATTAAGAAAGACAGATCCTAATGCTCCACAAAAGCCTGACTATCCTGAAGCAGAGGTTTCAAAAAGACCCCCAAGCTGCAAATCAGGAGATCCACTGCTCCAGATGGTGCAGCCATCTTTAAAAGAAGGCAACACAAACAGTTGGGTGCTGAAACTATCCAAGGGCTAATGGAAGGTGATGACATTGTGAAAGAAGGCATAAAGAAAATGATTGTAGAAACTCTTGGATTGGATCAAACTGCAAGTACTGCTCAGTCAGTCATCAATAGGCCAGCTTCACCAAACACCTCATCTAATAAAAATCTCCCAAGAAACCCACCAGACTCAAAAGTACTAAAATGGAAAACTGACAAACAGACCCATGTACTGACAGTGTTCAAGTCTAGTGGAGAAGTGAAGAAAATAACAAGGGAACAAGCACTTGGCCTAAGTCTTGAAGATTTGCATGATCTCCTTGATCTTCCACTGTGCAGGGATGATGATGACACAGATGCCTTAGCCTTTGAGTTACAACTCAAAGGGCTAATAAGGGAACTGTTGACGAGGCAATAAAGATCTACAAATAATGACGGGTTTTGGCATTATCTGTTCCAGGGGGAGATTGTTGGGATTGAACCCTACCAAAGGAACAGATAATTAAAGCCAAAACTGGTTCACAACAGTGGATTCATCATAATCAGCTGTTTGCATTAAACTTTCCCCTTGACAGTGGTTATCTGGTAACTGATAGACTTCAAAGCATTGCTCAATAAGACAATTGTTACTAAAGTACTGATGAAGATTAAAGACTGAAGCTCAATCTACTGACGGAATCCAAGCACTGCTGAAGAGTTAAAGCACTGCCCATTCAAGGTCTGATCACCCTTTGAAGAAAGCACTGATGCTCAACATCAGTGGTTGACTACATCAGTGGAATGAAGAATCAGTGTTTATACATCAGTGCTTAGAATGTAATCAGTGTCTGTATGATCAGTAGTTATAGATCAGTGAATAGAGTTTGTTAGGTTGTTAGATGTCGCTTTCATGGTGACGTCAGCTGAGATGCTTCAGTGGTTTGGTTTGCCTATAAATGTAACAGTACCCTGTACTGTTACATTTGATTGACTGAGTGAGTTCTTCTCCTCTAGTCCAATCCTTTCATCTTGTGCAATCAACCATGAAGCATCTGGCTGAGGGGGAGTTTAGTTTGTAAGCTTTCTTTGTAATATTTTGATTTGCTTTGTAACCTTTTGACTGATGAAAAGCATGTGTTTATCAAAACTATTTTCCTCTTTGATTGTGTTTACAAAGTTTATATTCATTTCCGCTGGATAAATCATTGAATCATGTTTATTAATTGTTCATTTATTACAAACAAACATAATCATAAGAGCCTATCGATCCTAACAGATCGGACATTGTATCGTAGCAGTGATCGAGTTAATACCCTGTATCTGTAGCAGGGTCTCCCTACTTGGAAATTCGAATTTGAACAGTTTTCTTCGTGTTTTAGAAAGTTTTACGTTCACAGATGCAAAGCCCATGAACTGATCAATTTATAGCTGAAATTAGGGTTTTACGCGGCCCGCGTAAACCCTCACAACACTTTTACGCGGCCCGCGAGGGCCACCTAGTCTACAATTAGGGCTAGCGTGTCACACCTAGGTGCGCCACGTGTATGACACGTGGCTTGTTCGCTTATCCGGTCACCAGCTGTCTTTACGCGGCCCGCGTAACCTTGCCTTATGGTTTACGCGGCCCGCCTGGAATCCAGAAATCTTGTTTTCTTGGTTTTTAATGCACATTAGGGTTTCAGGGGTCCGGGTTTTTACTTACGGGTCGTTTTGGGGCATTTTTGCAGGTCCTTACAACAGTGGGTTAAAAGAACTTGTATTCCAGCAGTGAAAGTCTCTCCAGTGAATTACCTGCTTATGATGGAGAATGTTAGTTCTCAGGTTTTCTCAGGATCCGGCAGTTCATTTAAGCGGGAGCCGGAAGGGACAGAGAACGAGTCACGACTAGTGACAGATGAGTTAAAGCTCAGTGGGAGCTTCAACGAGCCTTCAGGTTAATTGTTGAGAAGGCTGGTGGCAACTAGAGGTGGAGCTTAGAGTTTCTGTTGATAGATTGCAGAAGTACATCTAGGAAAGCAGGCGAAAGTAGTTCAAGGCCTCTGAGTGGGAGATTGTTGAGTTCGTAGGCCTTATGGGCCCTACATGGGCTTAACTTGGAGAACAAGTTTGATAAACCCTAGATCTGTCTTTATAAATATTATGATGTACTTGTAATGTTTAACCCCTTAATAAAATATCCTAGTTGCCACCCGTGGAAGTAGGTCAATTTAGACCGAACCACGTAAATCCTTGTGTTCGTTTATTGCTTTCGGTGCCATGTTGGTGTTCGTGTTCGTGTGTGTGCAAGATCCTAACAAGACATATATATGTATGATTAGTGGCGGAGCTAGCTCAAAAATTCAGAAGTATCACAATTTTATTTTTTGGGGCTTAGGGTTATCGTCTGTATAAAAAGTTGAAAATTTTACAATACGTAGACGGAGTTGTAGGATATTTCTACACTACGAATACGAAGTTGAGGGATAGCCCAGGCTACCCCTCCTTACACATTGCCTCCGCCCATATCTATGATTATATATTAGCCTGAGTAAGTACTCTGGAAAAAAAGAAATATATCCTTCATGATCCCCACATGGACTTAAGGAAGAATAACAACAAAATGTAAGTATCACTAAAATATAAATAGTAATAGATTGTGACCCGTGAAGACATTGGTTATGAAGACTAATTTGTCCTGCGCAATATAAGCATAAATGAATGTTACACTATTTATGCATTGATTATAACTTGTAATATTATATTACTTGATTGTTTGTCCATGATTGACTTGTTTGTTTTGTTTTGTTTCTCTCAACACCAAGGGCGTGGTGCACCATAGTTGACCAATTGGGAGCCAAAGTCCCAGATTTTGAACACATGGTTAGTGTGGATATCAAAATTCGGGTTTATGCTCCACCAGATCACCCGGACCGATATCATGACTGTTAAAAGTAAAACCATGTGAGATCTGGAATGTGTTGACAAAAGATTATGCAGTCACGAGTATTCCACTAGTCAAATTGATAACCAATGGTTTTCATGGATGGAATCTACATGCCATGCTATAACTTTAAGAACTATGTTTGATGGAATAAACAAAACTAACAAATTGAAACAAAACGTATACTATTTGACGTAATAAAACTAATTACAAAACAATATTCTATAAAAACTAATATAATAAACTCATAAGTCATAATAATTTAATGAGTAAATTACAAAAATCGTCCTTTATGTATGCTACTTATTACAAACTGTGTCCTTTATCTTTAATATATACAAAAAACGTAATCGATGTTTGCAAATCCTTGCATGTTATGTCCTTTAGCCTTAACTCAGTTAGTTTTCGTTGTTAAATTTGAGCAAATGAACCCCACATAAGGGTATTTTGGTCATTTTACCCTAAATGCTAAAATAAATAAAACAAAACTAAATCATTATCACCAATGTACAAAATCTACCAGCCACATCCACCCACCACTTCATCCACCCTAAGCAACTAGATACACGCCCACCACTGTTAACAATGCTCTTCACCACCACTTCAGATTCAACCATTAAACCAATACCCTTTACACTACCCTCACAAAAACTATAAGAAAAACTCTAGATTAAACCAAAATTGCAAACGAAACATGAAGAAACCGAGAATTAGATTATAAATCTATGAAATTTGACAACAGAACTAGCTCTACTTCCAGATCCAACCATCTCGATCGCCTTAACAGCATCCATGCCTTCAATAACTTGTCCAAACACCACATTCTTATCGTCAAGCCACTAAGCTTTAGTCGCATATATAAAAAATGAGATCCGTTCGTGTTCGGACAAGCTTACCGGAATTACAGGGTTTACGTCCGACGATCTAACGGTGTTAATTAACCCCCGTCGATCTAAGGGCGTTAATATCCGACGATCCTGCATCCGAATCGCCGGTGGTGGTGGGGGAGGGAGGGTAAGTCTGGTGGCGAAATTTAAGTCTACAACGACTTACGTGGCTGCGGAGATGGTTGGTTCTGCGATTGGGTGCGTCCGACATCTGATCGAGTTGCATACGAGCGCCGCCAAGGTATGTGGCGGCGGCGATTGGTTTTCCGGCGAATATTGGCTCATTGAGAAAAGAGGGTTTAGGTGAAGTGGTGGTAGCAGGATGTTAGGTGCAAAGGGTAATAAAAGGGTTTCTATAATTATTATAATATTTTTAAACAAATGAATAAAAAGACTAAAATACCCTTATGTTATCTAATTTAATGATAAAAGTTGACTGAGTTATGGCTAAAGGACATAACATGCAAGGATTTGCAAACATCGAGTACGTTTATTGTATATATTGAAGATAAAGGACAGAGTTTGCAATAAGTAGCATACATAAAGGACGATTTTTGTAATTTACTCTAATTTAATACTTCTAACTTTCTAATTACCCACTACACAGATAATAAACTCACAAGTCATAATAATTTAATACTTTTAAGTTTCTAATTACCGACTACACGGAAAACGTTTAAAAACAGTGTAATAAAAAATCATGAGAAAACAAGGAACTTTTCAATGATTTCACAATACAAGAAAGTGACTGGTCAATAGTAAATTTATAATATTTCAGAAATAAAAAAATACTTTTTAATGATTAACTAAGACTAGCCATTTATAATATTACATTGATAGGTTGAGCCAAAAGGTAGATGTGCCTGAAAGTGTCTGATGACAGATTTTAGCGGATGACATTAACTCACAGCATATAAAATTAGAAATCCAAAGAGTCAAAGAGGAAAATTCTGCATAGCTTCAAATTTACCCAAATCAAACCTCAAAAGTCCCATAATATATCATCGGTATTGTGAATTACAAGTGATGTTTATTTTGTGATATATGTAAGTATATTTATGTTTTAACCTCACTTGAATGGTTAATCTTTCTAATATACACATGTAAATCAAAAGAAGGGAAGGTGATACAATATACCAACCCTCCGCGCTTCATCCCAAGAACAAGAACATCAAAACAAAAGCAAAGCACGGGTCGTGACTGCTAGGCATGGGGTCGTGCCCCACCAAAGATTCCATGAAGAAAAAGACAAACACAAGCAGACAAGGGACACGGGACCGTGTCTCATATGGGCACAGGCCTTGGTCAACTCTCAGATTTGCAAATCTTGGATCGTACAGTAAGTACAATGGCCACAGGGCCATGTGAGCATCTGGACTAACAAGTTCTTTAACTAAAGACAGAGACGGAGAAGGGCACGGGGCCGTGCCTACCAGGCACAGGGCTGTGTAAACCTTCTGTTTTCAGCTGTAACTAGAGGTTTTTGGTTCACTTGCAACTCATCCCTTGGCAAACCACTTCTCTCACACTACCACCACTCCACCACGACAATACCACCATCATCCACCACACTCATCCATCATCCATCCTTAGAGTGTGTGTAGTAGTCTCGGGATCTAAGATTGATCGTAAGAGTTTTTGTCGAACAAAGGCCATGCTTGGCTAATTTCTTACATCACTTGGTGAAGACAAATCATTTGTGTATTACTTTTGATTTCCAATCTTTAGTAACTTTTTAATTGGGTATGTAGTAATGATTTTAATAACTAGTTTTTTATATTGAAAGTGAACTTTATTCTATCATCTTTTCATGTTTTGTTTATTCACACATTCTTGTCTTTACAGTCTATATAAAGCGTGTTAATTGCCTCAAATGGGGTTAGAAGGGTGGTTTGGGTAAAGTTGTTGCCTCGTTCAGTATGGACATCCTGCGAGTACTTGATTCAAGCTTATTAGGGCTTCCTTTGAGGCAGATAGCATCAAATCGGGGGAAGTAAGAACAACTTGAATCCCTTATAAATGAACTACTATTAAAACTTTTAACCGGCCTTGCAGGACTGTATCCCTGCTGACTCAGACCAATATGGTCGAGGGTAGCGTCCCTTCAAAAGAGGGACATGCCACATTTTTCCTTAAAAACTTACTTAATTATATTTCAATATTCCGGCCTTGCGGGACTGTATCCCTGCTGACTCAGACCAATATGGCTGAGGGTAGCGTTTCCCCCAAAAGAGAGACATGCCACTATAACTAAAATAATCTCTTAAAAAACCTAAAGTGCGAAATCATCAAAGGATACATAAAGGATGAGTTAGAACCAAGTGATTCTATCTTGTCTATTTGCTTCTTTATTTATTTAGTTTCTTTATTTTAGTTATTAAAAATCTTTGCTAAAATTTTAAATAGATTAGACGTTGACGATATTCCAGTATTGAAGCTTTTGTGTTCTTGGACGACCTCGATATCTTACCATCACTATACTACGCCAACGATGGGTGCACTTGCCCTAGCGTGCTGTAGAGAGTAATAGTGTTATATGGTGTTTTATAAATTTAAAACTTGATAAAAGAGTAAAAAGGTTACTTAAAAATGTAGCAAAAATTCGTACACACTCGACACACGTCAAAGGGTCACGTACATGTGACCAGCAAAGCCCAACGTCACATCAACAAGCCCAATCAGCTAGATCCAGCAGCGACCAAAGACAAAAAAACGTGAACAGTGACAATATTGATTCAAATAATTCCGTGACACTCGAGCCGGTTGTTGTTGATCTAATCGCGCTACAGTTACCTCGGTACGTTTTAATGATTATGTTTTAAATTCGAGTTCTATTGATGAAGAATTTTTATTGCTTGCGGATGACAAACCGGCTTATTTTGATGATGCAAAATCTAAACCGGAGTGGATGTAAGCAATGCGAGTGGAAATCGAATCAATAATAAAAATGATCCTTGGTCGTTAATCGAGTTACCGTGTGGTGCAAAAGCTATTGGATTGAAGTGGGTTTTCAAGGTTAAACGAAACGCGGATGGCTCACTAAATAAACACAAGGCAAGGCTCGTGGCAAAGGGTTATGTTCAACAACCCGGAGTTGATTTTGATGAAGTGTTCGCGCCAGTTGCTCGACTCGAAACAGTTCGGAACTTTTGTCTCTCGCAGCGAATGAAAGTTGGGAATTACATCATCTAGATCTTAAATCGACGTTCCTACATGGCGAATTAAGAAGTTTATGTCGTTCGACCGGAAGGATTCGTTAAAAGGGCGAGGAGCATAAAGTTTATAAATTGTCAAAGGCGTTATACGGGTTAAGGCAAGCTCCACGTGCATGGAATTAGGGGTGCAAATGAGCCGAGTTACTCACGAGCTACTCGAGCTCAGCTCGAAAAAAAGCTCAAACGAGCGGAGCTTAAACGAGCCCGAGCCTAAAAACAAGCTCATTAATTATACGAGCCCGAGTCCGAGCTTTGCTTATCGAGCTCGAGCCGGCCCGCGAGCCTAAACGAGCTTTCTCTTTATATATTTTTTATTAATATATTAAACATATATTTATATAATAATAATGGGTAGGGATAGTGTACAAAGTGTCTAAAGTGTGAGAAGTGTAAGAAGTGTTTTAAACCATTAGATCTTTGATCTAATGGTTGAGATCAATAGGGACCAAATTATAAATTGTATTTTAATTATATGGAAGATTTGAAAATTGTAGGGGTAATAGTGTCTTGTATATGTTTCAAATTAGGTAACCTCTCCTAAATTCTAGTGATTCACACCTAAATTCTAGCGATTCAAATTTAACTGCTAAATTCTATCGATCCTAAATTCTAAAAATACAGAAATATGTAACTGCTACAATAAATGTATAACACTATACATCCATCATATAACACAATATAACACTATATAACACCATATAACACCATATAACACCATATGACACTATGTAACACCATATACCACCATATAACAGTATGTAACATTATATAACAATATATAACACTATACATCCATCATAGTCATGCCACCAGAAAAATATAACACTATATAACACTATGCATCCATCATATAACACTATATAAACCAAAGAACACTATATAACACCATATAACACTATGTAAAACTATATAACACTATATAAAAATATATAACACTATACAGTTCTGAATGGTTGTTGCACTACAGAATTAATAATTTATGGTGTTATATAGTGTTTTTTGGTGGTTGCACTACAGAATTATATAACACCAAAAACCATTATATAACACTATGTAACACTATAGAAAAATATATAACACTATACAGTTCTGAATGGTGGTTGCACTATAGAATTATATAACACTACATAATTAATAACCGGTGAACGAGATGACACAAATTCGTAGATTAGTTCTTAAATTCGAATTCCTATAATAAAGGGTGGTGGTTATTTTGGGCAGTTATCTTTTAATCAATTAAATGAAAGAAATAGAAAATTACTAATTCACCCTTTTGAATTAATTTAGATATAGGACCCTTGTCCACATTATTTCTCACCATTCTCACAATATTAGATTAATGTACATGATTCTCTACCTAATAATAATTACCATTTATATAAATATAAAAAATAACTAAATTATATGTACAATAATAATTATAATTAATATAAATTAATTAATATATACTAAACGAGTCGAGCCCGAGCCGAGCTCGAGCTTTAGAAATAAAACTCGAATCGAGCCGAGCTCGAGCTTTTATATGTTAAACGAGCTCGAGCTCGAGCCTGGTCGAGCTCAGCTCGGGCTCGGCTCGGATCGGATCGTTTGCACCCCTACGTGGAATACAAAATTAAATAATATTTTATTAAATATGAAATTCCATAGGTGCTCGCAAGAACAAGCCGTATACCGTAGAACCATTGGAACGGATGTGTTATTAATCGGCGTGTACATGGACGATTTAATCGTGTCGGGTTCAAATTTGAAACTTATTATGGAGTTCAGCACGGGATGGCTAAAAACTTTGAAATGTCGGATTTGGGAAAACTTACTTATTATCTTGGAATTGAAGTGTCGCAGAGCGAGGACGGGATAAAAATTAAGCAAGAAGTGTATGCAAAGAAAATACAGACTGAAGCCGGTTTGATTAACTGCAATCCTACTAATGTTCCCATAGACCCGAACGTGAAAGTTTCTAAATTTGTAGACGAAGAAGACTTTGATGCAATGAGCTATCGAAAGATTGTCGGGTGTCTCCGGTACCTTTTACAGACTCGGCCTGGCGTTTTCTGTCAGAGTAGCCAGTCGGTACATGCAATGCCTGAAGCAATCTCATGCAGCTCTCATCAAGAAAATTATTCGCTATTTAAAAGGTACTTTTAGTTATGGCATTACCTATACTCGAGGAGAAATTATGTTGGTCGGTTACAACGATAGTAGTCACAACATAGATCCGGATGATGGAAGAAGTACTACAGGACACGTGTTTTATTTTGGGTCTTCCCCAATTACTTGGTGTTCTCAAAAGCAAAGTATAGTTGCTTTATCATCGTGTGAGGCGGAGTATATGGCGGCTAGTGCAGCCGCATGTCAGGCGGTTTGGCTAAAAGAATTAATTGGTGAATCACTTGTCAAGAAAATTCAAGCGGCGGTGTTACGTGTTGATAATACATGGGCAATAGCTCTTGTGAGGAACCCAGTTTTCCATGGAAGAAGCAAACACATTCAATCTCGGTTTCACTACATTTGGGAATGTGTTGATCGTGTCGTGGTCGAGCATGTTAGTGGCATTGATCAAAAAGCGGATATTTTGACGAAGGCTCTTGGGAAGATCAAGTTCAAGGGGATGAATGAAAAGTTTGGAGTTGAAGACTTGTCAGATACGAGTTTGAAATTCCGGGGGTGATTGTTGGAAATTTCGAATTAAAAGTTTCTTTGCGTGCAAGGCAAGGAAACTAATTAAGGAGTGGATAATTATAGTTCATGTCCTAAAATAAATAGATTTTTAGCAATCCAAGTTATAATCTAATAGGCGTGTTTAGATTATAAATACCATGTTTTGGGTATTAGGGATTGGATGAAGTCAACTTTTGTGATAGTATCTTGACATTAATAGAATTTGGGTGCTTAGCCAAGTTTTTATTTTTTTCCGATTTACTATTCCGTTCAATACCTATTATCTTGAGTCTGCTTATTAAATTCACATATGCTTTTGTTTGAGGTTGGATTTTCTGGATTTCAACAGCAGCTTGAATTATCGTTTGGAAAAGATTCACTTTTTGTCCATGTATGTTGGATGGTAATTTATCATTCACCAGACAACCATGATAAAAAAACATATTGGCCCTAACTATGATTCATAGACGTCACAAATATATAATATGTCCAATACATGTTACAACCAAGCCCTTCTACTTCATTAGTGATTGCTTCCACATTTCACAAACTTAGTTAGTTGATAGTGTTGATTAGTCGATTGCACTCCTATTCACTTGATTGCGAAATGGTTCATATCTGGATGAAGAGATGAACATCTTAACCAAGTTGGCTGTATTTCCCTAGTGTTTGGTAACCTCAATACAACATTGATCCATGTAGCTTATTTGTTATAGGACTTGACCAACCCTGATCCAGGTGGTCGACATGCTGCTGCATTCAGAAGAAGATGCCTAATGTGGTAATAGTTTTAGTTATGATTTTATTAGCTAGAGTTTGTCTTTAAACTAAAAGTTAATATTAGCGATGTACTTGATTAATGTCCGCTACAATAGCATCCCTTGGTTCATAATTTCATCAGTTCTGTTTATATAGTTGAATGATTACTATCCTGCTTTATTTAAGTTGTCCAATTTATGATTTAGCTGCTATACTGTTGGAATTAATATTGACTTTAGTTTAGTTTTATTATTTGTTTTAATTGAGTGTTATTTTGGTTTGTTTTATTCAGTTGTTAATTAATTTTCCAAGTCAAAGTTTGACCGAACTTGGTGGATGTGAACGTTGGAGTGGCTATTAATTTGGAGATAGTGGGTCTAGTTTTTAGGTTGAAGTTGTTGGTATTGTAGGCTATTTATAGCCATAGTTTTTCTTGAATGGAAGTGCAGTTTTTTCCCTTTACAAAAGTCTCGTAAACTTCATTTTCGTCATATCTAATTTCTTTATAGCAAGATCATTGTAAAGGTTCTTTTAGTGAGTTTGAGCGAGTGTCGAGAGGGGCCTGAAACCAACATTTAAGGTATTTTCACTGTCACTTTTTTAATTCTAAATGTTATATGTTACTGCACCGTTATATATACGTTGGTGACTAGTTGGACCGAGACTACAGTTTAGCTATTATGAAAAAGTAGGACTTACTAATGGATCAAGCTTATGGGCTGTGCAATGAAATAAAGATGGTATGCATATGCATCATATGCTATGACTCATTGACTGAGGCGTTGCTTAATGCTTTGGTTATGGATGAGAAAAGAATCTCACCTCTAATCCTTTGGGCCTGGGGTAGTGCTATTTGAGGTGTAGTGTGGAAGGCTTGGTTATTACAAAGACAGTTATCCACTTCTGTTAGAGGTCGCACAAAGCTTCTACGAGAAAAAAGATAATACGTACAATTGCATTGGATGTCTATATATAGAGAATTAATAATTGACGAGTGAGTAAAAAAGATTACATATGTCAAACAGTTCCAGACACCGATGGTTTGTAATTAGATGATAGAGCCAAGTTCCAGATTGGCGGTCTCCCAAATAAAACGAAGTACAGTAATGTAAAAAACAAAGATTTGCTCAAACTTTCTTGTCCACCTTTTCATCAACTAAGAGTTGTTTCATTACAAATTAAATCGTGCAAGCTTAATACGGGTAACGTGGGGTGATGCAGAAACATTGGATGATGGAAAGAACAAAACAAAACAACGCAGTGTAAATGTAAACGTGGGCACTGGGGATAAGGATCGGAGATGTGGAACAAGAGAAATCTAGTAAACATGGCTAATTAGTAACCTTTGTTTATGTTTTGAGCGACCCAACTGGCAGCTAATTTTATAGACTTTTCATTATTCCCAGATCTTAGGTTGTTTTACCAGATTATCGGATGCCTGAATGCACAATCGGGATTAGAACATTACACCCTCACAACCAATACCAACAACCCTAAAAACAAAAATATTAACCCACTATGTTCCACAACAGATTCATAAGATTTGCATCTTACTTTTTTAGACCCTCACAACCAATACCAACAACCCTGCTATGTTGCTGTTTGTTTGATGTTCTTACAAGGACGGTTCACCTTCTGAAATTGAATCCTTCAGTTTCATGGGATGATATATATTGTTTTTTAGAACTTTGCATGCTAAATATTTCTTTTTCTCTGTTTACGTTTGATCATTGAGTTCAAAGTGGTTCTTAGTACTCTATCATCAAGGCTAAGAATAATGGCTATACTTACCACCTAGAAGTGCGTGTGTTTTAAGCAGTAAACATTCTTGTCATCAAATTTCTCCATATCAATGCTCTTTAATCTCGATCACTGGCAGTGTGACCTTGAATGCAATTTTAGCCCTTATAGTTTCGAATGGTCTCTTCATTTATTAGTGATGTATATTTTGTTATATATGCAAGTATATTTAGGTTAAAATTTTATCATCACTAGAATGGTTATTCTTTCTAATCAACACATGTAAAACAAATTATTATATAAAACATTGAAGCAATATTATATATTAGCCCTGAGTAAGTACTCTGAAAAAAAGAAATATATCCTTCATGATCCCCACTTGGACTTAAGGAAGAATAACAACAAAATGTAAGCATCACTAAAATATAAATAGTAATGGATTGTGACCCGTGAAGACATTGATTATGAAGAATAATTTGTCCTGCGCAATATAAGCATCAACAAATATTTGTTTACCTGTGAAATCGCATCGAAGGCCTGCTGATGATCGAACTTCGAAGGGCTGCAGACTGCAGTGCTCTGTCTCTGTCTCTGATCTCGATTACCTGTGAAATCGAATCGAAGGCCTGCTGATTATCAATTGCAGAACGATGATGATCGAAGTCTCGAAGATTCGAAATCGAAGGCCTGTTCCTGTGAGACGTTTGACGTTTCAATTACCCAGTCCCTGATGAAAGTTGCCGCCCAGAATTTTTTTTTATTAGTTTTTAGAAAATATTTGGGTATTGGGCTTACTAACCTAATGGGCTAAATAGCTTAAACAATATGATTTTTTTTAAGTGGGCCTAAGTTAATATTTTTTGGTTATACCCTATTAAAATTTTCTTTTACATATATAATATCGGATTTTTTTTTTAAATTACGTGCCCTACGAAATCACGGGCCCTGTTCGGTTGTCCTCCCCGCCCTCCTTCAGGGCCGGCTCTGTGCATTGATTATGACTTGTAATATTATATTACTTGATTGTTTGTGCATGATTGAGTTGTTTGTTTTGTTTGTCTCAACACCAAGGGCATGGTGCACCATAGTTGACCAATTGAGAGCCAAAGTCACAGCTTTTGAACTCATGGTTAGTGTGGATGTCGAAATTCGGGTTTATGCTCCACCAGATCACCCGGACCGAAATCATAACGGTTAGGCTATACGGTAGGGTGATGGTCCTCCCTTCTAGAATGATCCGCCACATAGGCGCCACGTAGATCGAGTGTGAGGATGGGGCAAAGAGAATGGAGGTGAGGAAATGGGGGGATGAACCTAATATGTATATATATATAAGTTGTATGTATAGGTGTGTGAAAGAGGGGGAGGACCGTCCTAAACGGCCTGGTGGAGACGTGGAGGACGCCGGAGCTGGGGGTGAGATGGGAGGTGGTACGGCGCCAATCCGGGACGTCTCTAGGACGGTGCCCACACCGTGGAGCCTTAAGAGTAAAAGCATGTGAGATCTGGAATGTGTTGACAAAAGATTATGCAATCGGGAGTATTCCACTAGTCAAATTGATAACCAATGGTTTTCATGGATGGAATCTAAATGCCATGCTAATTTTAAGAACTATGTTTGATGGAATAAACAAAACTAACAAATTTAAACAAAACGTATACTATTTGACGCAATAAAACTAATCACAAAATAATATTCTTGAAAAACTTTTTTTTTGGAAGGTGACTTTCTATATACTGACCATAGGTCAACGAGAGCTTGTCAAAGACAGTCTCCCGTCAGCCCCGTTCTTGAGGACACGATGTTCGATCGGGCCCCGGCCCCCGCGCAAGCTGACCTCCGCCCGGAAACCATACTGCCCCACACGAGAGACTCGCTGGGGTAACAGCTGGATAAAACCGGGTTGCCCTCCAGCCCGAACCATGCCTCGAAGGGAAACGAGCCATCATTGTTTTGTTTGTCTCAACACCAAGGGCATGGTGCACCATAGTTGACCAATTGAGAGCCAAAGTCACAGCTTTTGAACTCATGGTTAGTGTGGATGTCGAAATTCGGGTTTATGCTCCACCAGATCACCCGGACCGAAATCATAACGGTTAGGCTATACGGTAGGGTGATGGTCCTCCCTTCTAGAATGATCCGCCACATAGGCGCCACGTAGATCGAGTGTGAGGATGGGGCAAAGAGAATGGAAGTGAGGAAATGGGGGGATGAACCTAATATGTATATATATATAAGTTGTATGTATAGGTGTGTGAAAGAGGGGGAGGACCGTCCTAAACGGCCTGGTGGAGACGTGGAGGACGCCGGAGCTGGGGGTGAGATGGGAGGTGGTACGGCGCCAATCCGGGACGTCTCTAGGACGGTGCCCACACCGTGGAGCCTTAAGAGTAAAAGCATGTGAGATCTGGAATGTGTTGACAAAAGATTATGCAATCGGGAGTATTCCACTAGTCAAATTGATAACCAATGGTTTTCATGGATGGAATCTAAATGCCATGCTAATTTTAAGAACTATGTTTGATGGAATAAACAAAACTAACAAATTTAAACAAAACGTATACTATTTGACGCAATAAAACTAATCACAAAATAATATTCTTGAAAAACTTTTTTTTTGGAAGGTGACTTTCTATATACTGACCATAGGTCAACGAGAGCTTGTCAAAGACAGTCTCCCGTCAGCCCCGTTCTTGAGGACACGATGTTCGATCGGGCCCCGGCCCCCGCGCAAGCTGACCTCCGCCCGGAAACCATACTGCCCCACACGAGAGACTCGCTGGGGTAACAGCTGGATAAAACCGGGTTGCCCTCCAGCCCGAACCATGCCTCGAAGGGAAACGAGCCATCATTGGAACGCCCCCCCCCCCCCCCCCCCCCCCTAATGCCACAGGTGGGAGTCGAACCGGTGACCTCCAAGGAGGACCCGGCCCAACTTAACCACATGGGGATACCCACTTGGGCCACGAGGAGGGATACCCACTTGAAAAACTAATATAATAAACTCACAAGTCATAATAATTTAATACTTTTAAGTTTCTAATTACCCACTACACAGATAATAAACTCACAAGTCATAATAATTTAATACTTTTAAGTTTTTAATTACCCACCACACAGAAAACGTTAAAAATAGTTTAATAAAAAATCATGAGAAAACAAGAAACTTTTCAATGATTTCACAATACAAGAAAGTGACTGGTCAATGGTAAATTTACAATATTTCAGAAAGAAAAAAAGGACTTTTTGATGATCAACTGAGACTAGCCATTTATAATATTACGTTGATAGGTTGAGCCAAAAGGTAGATGTGCCTGAAAGTGTCTGATGACAGATTTTAGCGGATAACATCAACTCACAACATATAAAATTAGAAATCCAAAGAATGAAAGAGGAAAATTCTGCATAGCTTCAGATTTGCGCAAATCAAACCTCAAGAGTCCCATCATATATCATCGGTATTGTCAATTACAAGTGATGTTTATTTTGTGATATATGCAATTATATTTATGTTTTAACCTCACTTGAATGGTTAATCTTTCTAATCTACACATGTTAATCAAATTATTATACAAAATGTTCAAGTTATTACGTATCTACGATTATACATTAGTGTGACTAGGTACTCCCAAAGAAAATTATTGGAAGCCCACTTACCATAGTCCCTTCATAGACCAAAGGAAGAAAAACATACAAAATGTAAGCATCATTAAAGTATAAAAATATTTATGGATTGCGACCATTAATCTACTACAAACATACATTAAAATTAAAAGTCCGATCATTAATCATAATAAACTTAGGGAGTTATAAGCGGTTTTCCAATAAAATAATGGAGCTGTCAGTGCTTGAAACTTTGTCCATTTATTACAGGGTAAAGAACAATTTCTATTATGTAGTTTACACTCAATTGCACATACAACCCTCATTTAAAAAAAAATGATAATCAAGTCCCTGTGGTTGTCAATTGAAATCAATCAAGTCACTCAATCAAACGTCCATTAGATGAACATTAGGATTTTGGTTAAAAGACCATAATACCCTTTAGGGACTGGAATTGCAATAAGAATTAGTCATCTCCCTTTTTTATTCCGCCATAGATGTAAGAATGACATGTTGATTTCCCTCTTTATCTGAGTAATCACATTCTGAAAGAATGAGTAATCATAAGGAAATCAATTTCTCTGCTTGATATTTCCATGTTCTTCGCCCTTCGATGCTAGATGTTGCAAGAGTTCAAACGTTTCTCTGTGGATCTTCAAAAGTAAAGGTTCAATTAAAAAAATCAAATTTAGTTTAACTTGTTTAGTATCATAGACTCTTCAAAAATGAAACAAACGAACCAACTAGAATTAAATATAAAAACTGACATTAATACGGTAAAAGCATACCACTGGAATTTATGCTCTCCAAAGGAATTCTGAAGCAAATATGCATACAATCTACATCTCTATCTGCAAATCTTCGACTCGAGTAGCTAAAGTTGTAACAAAGAAAAGAAAAGGCCTCAATAGGTTGTTGGAAATCCAAACTCTTCTCATGGGAACTGAATCAGATTTAACCATCTCCTGCCACTCTTCTAGAAGGTGAAGAGCCGTCATCTTCATCAAAACATAATGCCTCCAAACCCTCTACGCAAAATTCCACAAAACTTAATCATGCCATGATACTTTAAAACTTGCTTGCAGTCTGAATTACAACATTGTAGGGCGGTTATTGATGTCATCAGCGAGTTGTGTTAGGGTTAGATAGTGGTTGAAGGTTCAGAAATCCCTGAAATTGTTAAGAATGCTTGTGATGTTGTGAGCATTGACGGTGACGCTAGGGAGGAGGAAAAGGAGTGTTGAGATGAGCGTCGCCGTGAACGCCGCAGTGGTGTGGAGCTGCATTGTGTTTTCGAGTGAGAGAGAGGAAGTGAGTTTGTGTGTGTGTTTAGTAGATGAAGATGTAGAAGATAGTGAGTGTGTGTGTGTGTGTTTGCGTTATAGACGATGAAATGATGAAATTGCCCTTGGATTTCTAAGTAAAAAGACAACCTTACACTGGTCAACTAATAGAAAATGTAAGGAGGGACTTGATTGATTCCAACTGACAACCACAGGGACTTGATTGGCTTTTTTTTCAAATGAAGGTTGTATGTGCGTTTGGGTGTAAACCTCAGGGACTAAAATTATACTTTACTCTTTATAATATTACATAGAAAAAATAGACCTTTTTGGTGTTGGATAGCGGATTTTGGAGTGCAACGAGAACTGACTTTTGGATTTAGGTAATCAGCATCTTTTGTAGTTGTCATCGGTTTTAGTTTTTTTGTTATTAGGGATTTTAGTTTATAATTTTCTTGTTGACGGACTAGTAAATAAATAATATTGAGTTTGATGTTTGAACAACTTTTTTAGGCTTATTACATGTCATAATGATACTAAATGATATGACATCATTTTAAAAATATTCATCACTCTATTTTTTAAATAAAATCATACAGACAAAATTTTGAATTGTGAAGTGATAAAATGTGATCAAACTTGTTGCACTTGATTTATTAGAGTTACTTATAATAATTTCTGGAGTGCATGAAATCAAGTATACTAAGGTATCACGTGAAACATTAGAAGTTATTCATTATAGTTGAACTATGATAACTATTCGGTTCAATTGCGGAGCTTGAACAAATATAAGAGGGGAGGGGGTGAGGGGAACTTAAGAAAATTAAGGTGACCAGACTCCATACATATATATAATTTTCAAACGAAATACACATAAAATTACACTATTGAGAAAAAAACGAGGAGGGGTGACCACTGGCCCCTTAAAAGCCTCACCCATGAGTGAGTTACACCCTTGCTTCATAGTCAGGGCCCTGATTTTTAACAAATTTTAAAGAGACACATGGACGTACTGGTTAAAGTCGGGATATACAGAAAGAGAATTTAAAAAATAAAAAATAAAGGTGTGATAAGCCCAAAAGAATGCCCACGCGTGTTTACATCTGGAAAACCATAAGAAACAAATATCAATAAAGGTTCTTATAGTGCTGATACCGTACCAATGTTTTTCGGTCAGAATCCCCTTGGTATCAATATTGTTGGAATGACATAAGGTTGGTTCGTCACGATACAGGTACTGTGCTGCGACTCACTATAGCTTACAATATAATAAATACTCTATTGCGGCTAAAACCCCGTTACGTGGATGAAAATAAGCATGTCGCAAAAGTATATTCAATGCTTTAAAAACATTATATTTTAGAGTTAATTGCTAAAAGCATCCCTGAGGTTTGGGCACGTTTGTCATTTTCGTCCAAAATGACATTTTTTTATCAAATTACCCCCAACGTTTGTAACTCTTTGCCATTTTCATCCAAACCACTAAGTTAATTTATTTTTTCTGTTAAGTTGAGGATATTTGGATGAAACTGACAAATATAAAACCACAAGGACGATTTTGGCAATTTACTCAAACCCTTTTTAATTTCTTTTATTTAATTATTTTTGTTACATACATAATAAAAAAGAATATACATGGAGTATTTAGAAAAAAAAAATAATAGTTTTGTCACATAATTTTTATAAATTTTCATCCAAATCACTAACTTAGATTATTTTTTCTGTTAAGGTGAAGGATGTTTTAAATTTTATAAATTAACACATAAATTAATTTACAGCTTCTTTATATAAATCAGTATTGGTGTGCAACACGTAACAATCGATTACAACTTTTAGTATTTATCAGTTGTAGAGATAGAAAAAAATTGTAAAACGTTGCATATTTTTTAAATATGTTGAGCACCTAGGAAATATGTTGGTAGAAATAAAATATTTATTTAATTAAGATTATGAGGGTAACTAACTAATACTTATTCTGAGTGGCTTGAGTAAAGAAACTTTTGGTTCATAGCATTATAATTACAATTTGGTGGGTAATTTTAAGGTTTGGTAACGATACGTTGTTTGATAGGGGAGGGGAGGGGGCACTGGCTTCTGTTTTTCCTTAGAAACAAATTTAAAAGAGGAGAAGATGAATTACAAACTTGGTACATATGATAAGATTTTTTTTATTTGACATTTTTCAATAAGATTACCAGCATTTTAGTTTTATAAAATTTAGAGGTTTAAATAGATTTTATTTTTATAAAACTGATCTATATAAAAAATTAGAAATTAATTTCTGTCTTAGTTTATAAACATCATTCGCCTTAATAGAAAAATTAACTTAGTGGTTGGATGAAAATTTATAAAAATTATGTGACAAACTATTATTATTTTTCATATATAAATTGCATGTATATTCTTTTTTATTATATATGTAACAAAATTAATTAAATAAAAGAAATTTAAAAGAGTTTGAGTAAATTGCCAAAATCGTCCCTGTGGTTTTATATTTGCCAGTTTCATCCAAATATTCTCAACTTAACAGAAAAAATAAACTAAGTTAGTGGTTTGGATGAAAATGGGAAAAAGTTACAAACGTTAGGGGCAATTTAGTACAAAATGTCATTTTGGACGAAAATGACAAACCTGCCCAAACCTCAGGGATGATTTTGGCAATCAACTCTATATTTTATTATTAGAAGAATGAAAATGGTAAACAACACTAATTTATATAAAAAAAAAACTAAACGTGAGGTCGGTTTAATAACAAATATGTTTGTGCGTAGATTACTTATATATTACTGCTCACAATACGATTTCAGGGAAAAAAAATATATGGAGACGTAAATAAAAATAGATATATTGCAACGGCATACTAATTATTTCATAAAACATCGTATGTTAAAGGGTTTAAGAATATTAAAGGTCATAATAGAAAAAAACAGTTATACTCAAAATTAATTATAATAATAAAAAAACTAAAGCTTTGAAAGTTTGTAAATCTACGCGCAGGAATTCGGTTGGTTTGCTTCGTTACGGTACTGGCACTCGTTAGCACAACCGAAAGAAAAACAAAAACAAATCGTGAGACAACCAAAAGGATATCAACACTTCTTTTATGTTGATTGAAAACAATAAAAACGAATATAGATGGAAAACAATAAAGACGAATAACGATACCAGTGCCGACATTGTTTGATCGGTTCGTCCTGTTACTTATACGGTATCGGCAGTCAATATAGTTAACGAACGCAAAATTTAAATTATAAGGGTGAGATTAAAAATTAAGAAAAAATATATTGACACACAGTTTTATATTGTCGAAAAGAATAAAAATGAAGACTATTGAAAACAAAAAAAAAATACTGATACCGGTATGATACTGGGTATCGATATTGTTCGATCAGTATTAGCCTCATTCGTTTAACATACCTTCAATATAATCAAACTAAAGTTATTTAAAAAAGTATAAGGATGTAATTAAAAACTAAAAGAAAAGTTATCGAAATTTTAATAAAAAAAATTAGACAAGATGACAAACTTAGTGCAGATGAAATGTTCTTATTAGTGTTTACTATTACTATTATACAAGAGCACTAGGTTAGAACCCCGTATATTACACGGGTTAAATAAATGTAATTTTATATACTAAATAAAAAACAATATATTCTTAAAAACCTCATTTATTACATTATTGAGTAAATATAATTTTATATATTAAATAATAAAAAAACTATATCTTTAAAAACCTCATGTATTGTGCGGGTTGAATAAATGTAATTTTATATATCAAAAAATAAAAAGTTATATTTTAAAAAAACCTTGTGTAATCACGGGTGGAAGAATTGTAATTTTATATACTAAATAATAAAAAAAGTTATATTTTAAAAAAACTCCATGTATTGTACGGGTTGAATAAATCTAATTTTATATAGAAAATAATTAAAAAAAGTTATATATTTAAAAACCATGTGTATTACACGAGATAGTGTTTGATATGCAAGAATGAGATACGAAATGGAATAGACCATTATGGAATAGACATTTTTGTTACTTTTTTAACGTCACTTTTATAAAAAAAAAAAGATATAGCAAAACACTTGATTTTATGGTATATATATATATATATAGGGTAAGGTTCATGCGAGAACCACCTTTATTGCGAGAACCGCGAGAACCAATGTGAACACAACCTAAAATAACTAAAAAAACCTAACCCCCACCCCCCCCCCCCAAAAAAAAAACCTAACCCCCCCCCCCCCCCCAAAAAAACCTAAACCCCCAAAATATCTAAAAAAATCTAAAAAAATAAAAAAAAATCTAAATTTTTTTTATATTTTTTATGTTAAAATCGCTACTTTTAGTAGCAAAAAAAAAATAAAAAAATTAAAATTTTTTTTTTCTACTAAAAGTAGCGATTTTTTTATAAAAATATTAAAAAAAAATGTGTGTTTTTTAGCTGTTTTTAGGCATTTTTGGTTGTGTTCACATTGGTTCTCGCGGTTCTCGCAATAAAGGGTGGTTCCTAATGGATCTTTGTCCTATATATATATATAGAAACGGGTTCAGGAGAGAATGGTGAAAAGTGTGAGAACGATGAGAACGGATCCTGGCACAACACGTGGCAGGGGGCCCTAATTGTTATGCTGGGGTACGATTGTCCTTTTATACGTCCCCTCCTGTAGGATCGTTTTCAGACCCGAACGAGTCGATCAGAAGAGTTTTTCTCAATACGAAAGGCGGAAACAGACATATCAAGTTCAATTCAGCAAGAATATCACTTAAAATTGTCTTTTGATTGATTTGACAAAGAATTACAGCGAGTAGACACTTCGGCAGCACTTCGGCTCTCAAACCGGATAGTAATCTCGTGCCAAATGACACAGACACAACACATATATATAGGCCTGCTAATTCCGCTTGAAACTGCCTCAAACGAAATTACATTCAAGCGAAATCACTGATTTCGTTTGAACTGCCATGATGTGATTTCAAGCGGAATCACAATTTCTAATTCCGTGTGAAATGACCTCTCACCCTATATTTGACATTTTTCTCGTACAACGTGCCTAGATCTTTCTAATACAACATAAGACTCGATACAAGACGAAGTCGACAGACGCATGCACCAACAGACTCCCCCTCGAATGTTGACGAGTCTTCAGTGTCGAGTCTTCGCATCTTCAGTCTTTATCAGTCTTCTCGACCTCTATTCCGAAGTATCTAACAATGTAAGTATTCTCCATCTCTCTCTTCTCTTTATCAACTTATCTCCTCCTCGGATGTTGATCTAATTTTCAATTCCAGAAACACAATCTGGCTCTTGAGTCTTCTAAATCTCTTGATCAGATCTCTTGATTCCTTACGTTCATCAGCATTAGCAGTTCCAGGATCGCAACCTGGCCTACCTGCACAAACTCTATCTCACAATAAATTTCACAATTTTAACATTTGACAAATTTATTCTCTGCTAACCACTTGTATACACAAAACAATAAATGATTTTACAATTTTGATCTCTGATGAATCACTTGTATGAAAAACATTTTTCTTTTCAAACACTTTTTCACTTCAAATAGACTCCCCCTTACAAATTGTCATCATGTTTAGCACTTTGAATTTTGAAAATCAGCTCTTCAACACCAGTTGTCGAAAATCCTTTTGAATTTTACAAAATTTAATGCTAAAACACACTAAAAATCTTTTTGGATTTTTAACATGAAATGAAATGTAATCAAGAAATATTTACAGACAATAGTTTTGTGAGCTTGTGTAAGAGGATCATATCAGTTTTTGAGACAAATCACTAACACCGTTAAGCTTTATACATTTTCAGTTTTAAACGATTCACTTAGATTGTCAGTATACTGATCCACTTAAATTTTCACACAAAGTTCAACTGTTTCGAGATACGAGATTAATGTTTTAGATACTTAAACTTATTCATGTATCCCACCTTAGAATATACTCCCGTATCCAGATCCCAATATTCAGTCTTACAGGTGAATATACCACAGATGATATCTGTAAAGGGTTAAAATGCGAGGGCCGTGAGAGCTCAGGCTATTGCTTCCGCAAAATCAGAGAGATGACGACTTCGACTTTTGGTGTGTTCCCTTTAGAGAATCTTTTCTTCAACAGCACATGATTAACATTTTTCAATGTTTCATCATTTTTTGTACTGAGGGCGATGCTATATTTCAAGCAAGCAGAAAGTATTATACGGGGACTAGGCCATTGTTTCCGCAAAATCAGAAGTCCCGCGATAATACCCCAGATATCACTGAGTATAAAGACCTAGTATCTCAGAAAAAGGGACCTTTCAAACAAGATTTCGGGGGTTACCCATATATCCGAGAGATGTTCCCCATGATATAAGTAAGTTTGAAATTTAGATTTATATCTCGTCACAATCTACTAAATGTGCAAAAACCTACTGGCACATCATCAGTGAAACCGTTTATCACATATTGACTTTCCAATTCTTTAGCATGTTGTGATTGTCCACTGATGTACTATCATTTCCTCTTTTTCACAACAAAACTCATTTTCATTTTATCATGTTTTTGAGTTTTTCAAATTTTTAAATGTTTTTGGATTTTCTGAAAATCTTACTCCCCCTAAAATACAAAATCATTTAAAGGAAATTTGAAAACAAACTGTACAAGTAAAGTGACAACTGATATCAAATTGCTTCAATTCGCCATCCACTTGGCACAAACAATCAGAACTCCCCCTTACAACAAACTATTTTCCCATTATGATTTCAAAACACTTAAGTTTGTTTTAATCAAATTGTTTTTCCGGAAAATAAGTTTTATTGATTTCATAAAACCACTTGTAGGTTAGGGGTCAATTCATCACTTTGTTCTTTCAACCACTTGAAAAATTTAACAGTTTAAAGATCAATCAATATCACTACTTGTAGAAAATCAGATACAACTTAATGTCCCTGATTTACCACTTGTAAGTAGCCAACCAATAACCAATTGTAAGACGAAATCACTTTCTTGAATTTCTCAAGAAAGATGCCGATACCTGCTCCACACTTACCAACCTGGAAGCTCTGGCAAGTCCTACTTTTCACTCATCATAATATGTTCCATCCCAGTCACAAACCTGAGATGTCATAGTTTTACCTGGTTTCTTCAATTTCTTTTCATAAAATTCTTTCACCCCTTTGACTTTACCATCAACCATTTTACCAAAAATATGTTTCACTTTGGGGTTAAAAGCTTTTTCAGTATCAAATTCTTTCTTTTCAGAGAAAAATTGATTTGAAATCTCAACTTTACCAACCTTTTGTTTAAATTTTTCAGCCCTCAATGGTGGAAAATTAACATCATCCATTGGAGGTACTGATGTTTCCAATTTCAACTCAACACGTGGCTCCTCTGACTTTGTGGAATCAGATTCATCGCCTGAAAATAGCTCCTCTGATTTTGACGAATCAAAATCATTGCTAGAACTATCATCAGATTTCTTAACAACCCATTTTTGATTTTCAAGATTTGCTTTTCTCTTGTAAAACCTCTTTGAACATTCACCAACCTCAAACATTGAATTTTTGAAAATTGTAAAAGGTTTAGTTGGTGATTCATTCTCAACAATCTTTTCTTTCAATTTAAGAGAAACTCCCTGTTTTGTTTGAATTGCCTTTGGACAATTCCTGGCAATATGACCAAACGTTTTGCATTGAAAACAGGTTCTCGTTTCTTTCCTTAGAGCAATTTCCTTCTTCATTTCCTCTTGCTTCTTAGCAAGGAATTATTTGTTCGATTGATTCCTGAACAACTGCTCTTTTTCTTCTTCAGTTGATGTACCTGAAACAAACACAGTTTTTGGTTTATAAATTTTCTCATTTTTATAATTTTTCGGTGGAATAAAACCTAAACCCTTTCTTTTGAAATTACCGTTATGGTTTGGTTTCTTTTGAAAACCTGAACCTGAACTGTAACCCTTTTTCTTGTTTTCTCTTTGTTGTACTCTTGAAGTGTATTTTTTAGGTTTTTCAGAAAGATTTACATCTTTTATTTCAGAAATATTAATTTCTGTTAGTTTGAAAACCTTTTTGATCATGTCAGGTTTAACACCTCTTATTGGAAATTCTTCATCAGAATATAATTTGTCAGAATCATTCAAAGTATATGCCACTTTGATTGGTTCGTCATTCAAATTAGATTTTGATAACAAAAACTCTTTATTATAAACCCGTTTGTCCCTTTTTACTGTGGACTTTGACGTGTCGGACGTTGACTCTGAATTTGACTCCGACTTTGACTCCTCAGTTTCATCTTTATCTAACACCCGATCGACCACTTTCTTTATTAACTCTGACTCATGATCAGTATCAGACGACGTAAAAGTAACATCAATGTTATCTGGCAAATTTTCTGAAGACTCAGACTCCCACTGTAAATTGGTTGCCTTTTTGACTCTTTCTGAATTTGGATTTCTAGGAGAATATCCATTTTCAAGCGGGGGTGGACACTTTGTATAACTGAAACCTTTTTTCTTACCAGAATCAATCACTTCAGTATCCTTCTTCTTTTCTTCAGAACTTTCATCTTCATCAAATGCCTTCATGCCTTCAACAGTTGGATAAATCCTGTCAATAACATAAGAAGTACATGAGTAACTTTTTAACAACCTATTAACTCTTTCTGTTTCAATCCTTTCTGTTTCCAGTTTCTCTTCAAGTACAACACATTTTTCAATGTAACTGTTAACACTTTTCTGCTTTGTCATGAAAGCTCCTTGAAGTGTCTTCATTGCTGTTGCTTGTTCACTGCTTGACAGATTGTACTGATTCATTGTTTTATTCAAAACATCGTAAGATTCTTTCAATCTGTTTATGTTATGAATCAAGATACTATTCTGCTTCTTTACTGCTTCACAGTTTTCACATATCACCGGAATCTTTTGTGCATCGGCTTCTGCTTCAACATTAAAAACTGGAATATCTTTGACTGTTTTCCTTATTACTGGGACTTCTTCATCATCACTGCTAACGGGTTTTTTAACTTTCTTCCTTTTCTTTTTAGCTTTTTCATCATCACTGTCAATCTCCTCTATCATTCTTAAGTCCATTTCCAATCTTCTTGCATAATAATCATCATCATTATCACTGTCTTCAGTAACTCTAGCAACAAAAGCTTTGTGATGTGGAGTTTTATTAGGATCATAATCATCCCAACTGAAATTTGTCCAGCTAAACCCTTCTGGTAATTTTTCATCATCTTGGTTTATCAGACATGCTTTACTGTCAGCTGAAACATATTTGTCCCAACTGAAATCACTTGTAGACTTTTTACCATCTTGATTCACCATACAGGTTCTCTTTGATGATTCCTCAATTGTCTTCCTGGCATGTGCAGTTTGTGGCTCTTGTTGATGTGATTGTTGAGCAACTTGATGATAGATTGCTTTCCGATAATAATCATTGTTGTTGAACGGATTTTGAGCTCCACTTGCTTCACGATTTGTGCACTCTCTATTGAAGTGTCCTTTTTCCCTGCAACGAAAACAAGTAACTTTAGATTTATCAAATCCTAAAGTAGAAACATTAGCATCACGGAAATCATCTCTTCCCGTAATTTGTTTAAACTTTTCTGCTCTTCTCAAAACACTCGCCAAACACCACTTTATGTCCATCAATTCCATCTCCTCAGCATCAATCTGATCATAATCCTCTTTTGTCAACATTGGATTCCCGATCTTTCCTGCGACTAAACTTCCATATGATTCCAGAACAGTTCCCAACAAAGACATATGACTTTTTGCCACCTCTTCCGAGAAATTTTCATCATTCTCAAGGTTTAAAACAATATTGCATTGTAACCTCTTGCCATTCTTGGTTGTGGAAAAATTTGGATCAAATGATGAATATGAAGAAAAACTTGTTTTGCTGTTTGATCCTTTAGAAGATCCTCTAGATGAACTCTTAGCATTGAAAGCAGTCTCAACCTTTGGTGACATGTTGGTCTTATCACTGATACCTTCTTTGTAATACAGACCAATATCTTGTTCACCATCAAAATCTTTCATTCTTGAAATCTTCCTCTGTTCCATCTCTTGAGCTTCAAGCTTTTCGATGAACTTGTTCAGTGTCAAATTCCCAAAAACTTTCTTATTTCTCAACATCATCAAATACGTACCCCAAGTTTCATGTGGCAACGCATCAGCCAACTTTTCTACCAACTCTTCATTATCTTTATTGATGCTCACTCTCTTCATTTGGACTAACAGATTGCAATATCTTTCGATGATCTGCTTTGTGCTTTCAGTTCTCAAACCATGAAATAAATCGAATTCTTTCTTCAGAAGCGACTTCTTGTTCTTGATCATTTCTTTTCTTCCAACAAATTTTGATTTTAATGCTCTCCAGATTGAATATGCACTTCCAGTGTGTTGTAGTAAAACCAAAATATCTTCCTTCACAGCTTGATGCAATAAACTAATCATCATCTTTTCATTTTTGTATTTCTTTCTATCATCAACACTTAGATCTTTAATAGCAATCTCCTCTTCTTCATCATTCAAAGGTCTAACATATTTCGTCTCAACACATTCCCAAGCATCCAAGTAATTTGCTTGCACCTAATTTTCAAATCGTTCCTCCCATCCTTTATACTCCTCGATATTCATGAGCTTAGGCGGTTTTTGCATAGTGCTCGTTTCATTTTCCATGTTCAAGTTCTGAGTAACAGATGCCGGAGTAGTTGGGGTAGTAGCAAATGCGTTATAAAATTCCTCTTCCATGTTTCGGTAACAAGTTTCACAAATTTCATAAAACAGTCAAGTTCAAACGAAATTAACTTTCACGCGGAATAACCTTTTGGTACGAAATAAGCCTTCTCAAACGGAATCAACACTTTCAAACGAAATCCCAATCTCACACGGAATTACCTTTTCAAACGAAATACCAACTTCACACGGAATTACCTGATTTTGTGTGAAACAATGTCCTTTCAAACGGAATTACCCTCTGAAGCGAAATCACTCAAACAGAATAGCAACATGAAGCGAAATTACTAATTTTGTGTGTAAATTTTCAAACGGAATAGCTGATTTCGAGCGAAATTAACCACAACTTCAAGCGAAATTATGCTGATGTCATCATACTCGAGCTGTTTTTCAAGCGGAATAACAAATTTTTACCAATTTTAAATCGAATTAAGGTCCAATTCTTTTAAGGATTTGTTAAAACACTGTTTCATTCAATATGTGAGAAAATTAGCCGATTTTAACCGTGAAAAGTTGTTAATTTTGAAAAAGAAGGTGTAGAAATCAGAATTTGCAGCTGAATTGGTAAGAACTCTTCCTCCTGAGCTCTGATACCACTTGTAGGATCGTTTTTAGACCCGAACGAGTCGATCAGAAGAGTTTTTCTCAATACGAAAGGCGGAAACAGACATATCGAGTTCAATTCAGCAAGAATATCACTTAAAACTGTCTTTTGATTGATTTGACAAAGAATTACAGCGAGTAGACACTTCAGCAGTACTTCGGCTCTCAAACCGGAAAGTAATCTCATGCCAAATGACACGGACACAACACATATTTATATGCCTGCTAATTCCGCTTGAAACTACCTCAAACAAAATTACATTCAAGCGAAATCACTGATTTCGTTTGAACTGCCATGATGTGATTTCAAGCGGAATCAAAATTTCTAATTCCATGTGAAATGACCTCTCACCCTATATTTGTCATTTTTCTCGTACAACGTGCCTAGATCTTTCTAATACAACATAAGACTCGATACAAGACGAAGTCGACAGACGCATGCACCAACACCTCCTTATTCGCGTTATAAATCTCTTTCAAATTAAAACTCCAAAGATTTATTGTTAGCTGTTACCTCCTTTGCAAGCTTTCTCAGATCTATGGCGTTTAACGTGGATTCTGTTCGACAAAGTAAAATTCGTTGGCGTTTTCTATTTTTCGTTCCAGCAAATCATGCAACAGATATGGTGTTTTGTTCTTTTATCATTGTTCTAAGGCGTTTTTTTGTATTATTATTTTTAAAATGTGTTGTATGATTTTCAATAGCGTTATTCAATTATGCAATTTAATCGCGTTTTAATTGATATTTAATCTATTATTCAGAACTGCAATTGGAGTTTTCAATATTAATTTTAATTGCCGTTTACGTTCTAGTGTATTTGTTATGTTTTTACGATCATTGGCATTTTTCGTCTATTTGATTAGTTTTGAATTTTATTTAGTAATTTGTTTTTAATTATTCATCTCATTGCTTTTTTATCATGTCGTTTTTAAATTATGTGTTTATTATGTCTTATTTATTATTCAATTAGTGGCGTTTTAATGTATAATGTTATTACGAGACATCACTCTGTTTTTCTGATTTTTCTGTTCCTCCCTGTGTTTTCTCAGACGAAGTCTCTTCCCCGAGTCAAAGGCATTGCCCCAAAACTGGATTACCATTTATCATTCCTGACGCCAGTGAAGAATTAAAGCCCATAAAGCACATGCTATTCTCAAGCCTTGATGATTGTTATTCAATGTATGTTAAGTATTCCAAGGAGTGTGGGTGTTCAGTCAGGAAAGGGACTACAAAGACAAACTCTAAAGGTGTCTTACATATTAAGTATTTCTTGTGTACGAGAGCTGGGGTATATAAGGACAAGAAGGTTGATACGTTGGACCCCAATCAAAAGGAGCGAGTAGTGCGATCTAACTTTTCAAAGAGGACTGATTGTGGTGCACTGTTATGTGTAGAATTTGAGGATGGATTTTGGAAGGTGTATAAGTTTGTCGAGGAGCACAATCATGAACTTGTTGAACGTCCTGATAAGCATTTTCTTCCAACTGAACGACACCTCACTCAGCTCCAGAAGCATGTTATACACAGCATGTCTAAGCTGAATTTGGGTCCTGTCAAGGCGTTTAAAGTTATGAAGACTTGTTTTGGCGGTTTTGAAGACGTGGGCGCAAGCAAAGTTGAATTTAAGAACTATAAGAGGCAAATTAACTTGTTCATAGGGGAACATGACGCTGATATGGTTGTGAAACATTTGAATGAAAAACAACATTCCCAGCCTAATTTCTCGTATGATTACATCACAGACGAAGAGAATCGTTTGAAGGGTCTTTTTTGGTGTGGCGATCAAGCCAAACGTAATTACCACATGTTTGGTGATGTGATTTCGTTTGACGCCACGTATCGTTCCAACAAGTAATTTTTTATAATTCAACTTCTTTGTTTTTGGCGTTTTATTAATTTACATGCAATGGCGTTTTTATATTTTACATGCAATGGCGTTTTAGTAGCTTACATGCAATGGCGTTTTAGTAGCTTATATGCAATGATGTTTTACTAGTTTACATGCAATGGCGTTTTATTATTGTTTCATTTCTCATGGCATTTTCATATGCAGATACTCTATGGTGTTTGTACCGTTCACTGGTATAGACAATCATCACTGCAATGTTACATTTGGTGCATCATTGTTGGCGTCGGAAACTGCTGATACGTATATTTGGTTGTTAAGAGTTTTTCTTAAAGCTGTTGGTTCTCAACCAAAAGTTGTTGTCACTGACCAAGATCCAGCGATGAAGAATGCTATTTCTGCTATATTTGTTGACACGAGGCATCGGTTATCCATGTGGCATGTGATGCATAAACTTTCTCTGAAGGTTGTTATGCTTTTTTTACCTTTGGCGTTTTAGTATACAAAGCGTTTTAAGATACATGGCGTTTTGTACCTTGTTACTGTTTTTTTAATTAAGTTTTGTCTTTTGTTTTTTTATATATATGCATGGCGTTTTCGTGTTATTTATAGGTTGGTGTTAGGCTATGCAATTCCACCAATTTTAAAGAACATATATGTGGTGTTGTGTGGACGGATATTCTCACACCTGAAGAGTCTGAATCAGAGTGGGAAACGGTTACTGCAGAATTCAATTTAGAAGATAATGACTGGCTATCTGATATTTTTGCACTTAGGGAATCTTGGATTCCTGCATACTATAGAATGGAGCATATGTCTGGTCTTATGCGAACGACATCCAGGTCGGAGAGTGAGAATCATTTTTTTTGGTCAAGTGTGCAATTCGAAAGCTACTCTTGTTGAGTTCATGACGCATTATGTCACACCCCGATATTTACAGCTCAGCCCGGTGGGGAGTATCGTGATGTAGTTGATATCATCATAGTCAATTAACACAATTATAGCACAGTGGAAGTCTTGGAATATAAAATATTATTACAAACCCAAATGTCTGAATATATCAAAGTATTTATTATAGACGAGCCTGCATTAACAAATCCACAGGTGGATCTTTACAGAATGTATAAAATAAAGTTTAGCAGACTTTAAGGCATCTTTAAGGATTTGCAAGATTCTCTATTTCGACATCGAGCAACTCCCAGCCTATTACGAGTAGTACATGTCACTTAGTCTTTTGAAAATACGTCAGTTTTCACTGGTGTTTTGGTCAAAAATTACCGAAGCAATTAAGTGATCAAATTAGTTTTGTGAGGTAGTGTGCTAGTAATACTTGTGAAAAATATGCTGGTTTGTTAGTTTGTGAAAACAGTTTCAGGATATAGCTCAGGATACCAAGCTATATCGATAATCAAACAATGAGCAAAAATGTAGAGGTTGACACGAGATGTACGAGGAAAGCCCTTATCAATCTAGATCGCCGGCATAAAACCTCGGGAGCTGACAATCGCAGCTTCCTTGTTCTTCTTATTGCTTCAAATGTCTAGATACAGTGCAGGATATGATGCGGATCAACTTAGTGTTATGATGTAATTTCGATACAAGTGTAGGTGTGTATTGAGTGTTTGTAGCTAGAGAGAAAGAGTGTGTGAGAGATTGTGTGTGTTCTAATCTGATCTGATCAATCATTTTTATAGTAAGAGAACTAAACTAACTAGCCTAATATTCCGGGATTCAGCGAATATTCCACATGTGAACGTTGTAGTCCACGTCTTCCGGCCTCAACGTCCATAATTTAATAGATTTACCCGAGTCTTGCGGAGAAGAAGTCCACTTGAACGTTAGAGACTTGCACCATTTAATCTGCACGTGAGTTAATTAGTTACTATCAGGATATTGTACCAGGATGTCACCAATATCCTGATCTGGTATCTTGGTAACAACAAAAGAAACATAGTCAGAGTATTAGTTAGGATATCTAAACAGAAAATCACCCATAACAATTGTCCCCAAAATATATCTGTTGGTATACCAATTCCAACGGATATATTTTAAAACTTATCTCTTAAATCGAGGTTATTAAAGTGAAGTGACGATCGAGACAACATTGGGCAACTTCCAACGCGGTTTTCACTCAATGGCCATCTATTATGCCTCTATATCTTCTCTCTTTTTGTTTGAAAACCAGATATCACCAACGGAATCTCTAGGTAATTGTTCATTCTTTCTTCTTTCTCTGCTAATCTCTTCATTATACCCCCAATGGCTACCAGAACCCATTCTCATACTGGCGAATCAACAGAGACCTTCATTCAAAAAAACCTACTCAAGAACCCCGAGAAGGAGATCTGTGACTTCGATAACGCAGACATCGCGGCGTTGAGAGCCTCCGTCACCTTTCCAGACAGTGCGATTATCTACCATTCGACCGGTCAGTTCGGTCGAATGTTTCGTCAGCCGATTGGGTTTGTTTTCCGGCATATCCTTTTTCTCTAGGCCTTCGGTATCCCTTTCCCGAATTCATGATGAAATTCTTTCGAACCACCGGCCTTTGCTTTGCACAAACAATGCCCATGGTTTGGAGGGTACTGATCGTACTTAACCAAATAAAAAATCTTCACTTTCCCGACCTCTGCTTTGAGGATATTCCAATCGCCTACCGTCTCCGATCTCACGGTTCCAGCCGGTTTTTACTTTTCTCTACTTCAAGTAAACCCCTCATTCTCAAAGCCACTAAAAACGAGTAAGGATGGCAATTGAAATTCTTCTTTGTTAAGCGAGACTCCATCTCTGAGGGTGCTAGCCTCCCGGTGGAGTGGTTAACCACCGGTAGGATTTAGGGTTTTAAGAATATCCCCAAATATCTTTTGGGCCTATGCTTTGTGCTGATACTTTTTTATTTGGCCTTTACACAATGAACTTCAAAGAGGTAGCCCCTCCTACTGGAGAATCTGAAAAGAGAATCAAGGCAATTTACCAGTTACTGGAAGGTGATAGAAGCTTTTCCACACACCTCCCGAGTTCCAGCTAATATTCATCATCTGATATGTCTGGTAAGAGTTAATCTGCAAATAATTGATTAGCATAATATAATGGAAAAGTAGAACAGATTTAGAACTTCCCCTTTTATGCAGCACCAGTCAAAATCCCATAAGTTTTCGACCTTGAAGAGTTGGACAGTTACTCCGATCCTGTCCAGATAAAGAAAGAGCCAAATCCCAAACCTATTGTTTCATCCAAGCCTATTAGTTCTAAAGCCATCATTATCCCCAAGCCATCGCCAGCTACTAAGCCCCGAACCTCTAGCTCTCGTAAGAGGTAAAGATTGATCCGCCTGTCATTCCCGAAACGTTTCCTTACGAGAATCACTGATTCATGGAGGCAAGCGGGTTCAAGACTTCCTTTCTTAACCAGGTACAGATCCTCATTCCATATCCTGCATATATTTCAGACCAGTCTCTTGGTTATTATACAATAATGCCTGCGTTTTTCATTGTAGGGCCTCGAACGTCTGGTTCACTTGTACGAAGAATCTTGTTGGCTCAACAAGATGCTCGAGTCCAAATTGAAGAAAGCCGAGGTCACCATTTCCGATTAAGGTATAATCGCTGCTGCTAAATTCCAACATTACGAGGACAAGTTTAAAGCTATGACCCAGGAACACCAGGCCGCCATCAAGAAAGTTACTCACGAAGCCCAAGTCCATCTCAACGTCGTCCAGGCTCAACATGAACAGGATATGACCACCTACTGGGAAGGCCTGAAAAGCTCCGTCGTCATCTCCTTTCTCCAGGCTAGGCTAAGAATGGCTTACAAAGCCAGGGCCCTGGGCTTTGAATGCCCTTCTTGGAATGTCGATGCCTGGGAGACAAAGCTAAGCGGTCTTGGGGGTAACCCTGTAGAGCATCCTGCTAAATATGCAGCTGAGGGGTCTTCCAAAGCAACTGAAAAGCTAACTGGCGCTGGTGGTGAAGTTGTGAAGGATACTGGAAAGGATGTCGCTGATGAAGTCATGGAAGAGGGTGCTGCCCCTTGAATGCAGAGAAATGGGCGGTGATGGATGTTGATGCTGAGGCCGGATCCCATATTTATTTTTTATTATTTTTTTTATTTGATGGTTGTATTTGTTGGAACAATTTCTATTTCATGTCTTCTAAAAAATTTACTTTCCTGCATTAAGACAATATGATGACCAAAGGTGGATGGGTCATGGGTTTCAGGATGAAGCCCTTGGTCATCAATTAGTATAATTTGTTTTGAACAATATAATAGTTGGTGGTGGATGGGTCTCGGTTTGAGACGAAGCCTTCAACTGTTAAGTAAATATGGTAAGAAACTAATCGTGCTTTTGGTGGAAGGATCTTGGTTTGAGATGAAACCAAAAGCACAACTTTTGCTATGTTAATAAGATAACCTACTTTTGACTTATTCATTGTTGCTTTTCAATTCTTGTTATGCATTACTTAGTTTGAATACCAATGTTTTAAACTTAGTGCAATACTTCAAATGTCTTATCCCAATATTATGAAAATATCTTGATCAGTGTACTCGCAAATATCCTATAAAGACTCTCGTCAAATAGGGTTTTTATAACTCAAACAATTCAGATAAGGTTTTCAAAGAAAAAAGGACAGTTCATTTTTATTTTACAAAGTTTGTCTTGATAACACTTGTTTGACTAGAATACCGTTTTAGTTTTTAACCCAAGTATCACATCCCAAATATTTCAACATATTCTGAAAATACATTTTGTGAATATATCCTAATCAGGATACTTAAGCTTTTGTCAAACATAGTTTCAAAAATTTAAAATGATTCAAATAGGGTTTATAAAGGAAAGATCATACCAGGGATAGAGTGTAACCCTATTCTCAAACTTTAATCCTTTCACAACCTTTCCAACGAAGATGTCCCCAGTATGGGACACTTAGTGTACTGGGTCCAAGCTTGATCCTTTGAGCTTTGCACAACTGCTTCAGTAAGAATGTCCCCTGTGTATTGTTTCTTTGAACACTTAGAAATATCAATTGCAACCGTTTGAGTAATTTTTGTATTACAAGGGATAAACCCTGAAATGTACTGGAGATAAATACTTAGTGTACTGGGGATAAACCCATAAGTATACTGGGGAAAATCCCAAACTTTCATGCGCTACATGCGGGAGTGTATAAACTCCAAGACTTAGAAAGGTGAAAACCTTTAAACCTTAGAGGGTATGAAAATACCCTTTCGTGAGAGAGGGTGATCAATCCTCATGTACCTTTAGGATCCAGGATATAGCCAACAATAACGAAATTGTCAGCCACTTTTACATGGACTGGTCCCGCTATCTTGAACTATTCCTGGATAACTTGCGCTCCAGGCGGGGTGTTTAAACCCAATTCGAGAGAAAGGTGAATACCTTTAAACATGTGAAGGGATCAGTATCCCTTAAACGTGAGAGAGGGGGCCAATCCTCTAATCTTTCGAAGTATCTTGAGTGTGTATCCTGGAGCTATATCCCGAAGCGTATACTACAAAACAACTGTAAACTAAGGTGGGTGTTAGCCTGGCTAACACCCCTTCGATGCTTAAGTCAGTATTGGGTTCAAAATAATATCAAATATATTAAAAAAGATAGAATTCATACCATCCTGAGTTAGAAATTAAATTCTAAACTCACTTGAAATAGAGCTTTAGGTGTATAGCATTCCAGGATATTGGTAGCATATCCCCCTCCATATTCTTGAGTTGGTATGCTCCTTTCCCTGATTCCGATTCAGTCTCATAAGGTCCTTCCCACTTAGGATCTAACTTTCCATCAGCATGATTAGTAGTATTCTGAAAAGCCTTTCTTAATACCCAATCTCCAACTTGAAACCTTCTAGTCCTTATATTCTTGTTATATTCCCAGGATATCCTTTGTTGATATGCTGCCATCCTTAGCCTTGCTGCATTTCTTGTCTCATCAATAATATCCAATTCATGGCATAGGACTTCAGGATTCTGCTCAGGATCCCGGAGTTTGGATCTCGCTGTAGGTATCACCATTTCTGTCGGATCACTGCTTCTGCTCCAAATACTAAGGAGAATGGAGTTTGGCCAGTTGCATTTTTTACTGTTGTCCTATCAGCCCACAAAACAAAGGGTAATTCTTCTGCCCATCTACCTTTCCTAGCTCCAAGTCTTTTCTTCAAATTGTTGACAATTATCTTGTTCGAGGATTCTGCTTGTCCATTTGCTTGAGGGTGTACTGGAGTTGACGTGATCATTTTAATTCCCCAACTCTTACAAAAATCGGTTGTCCTCTTACTGATAAATTGAGAACCATTGTCACAAATTATCTCGGTTGGTACCCCAAACCTGGTCAGGATATTCCTCTTTATGAAGGATACTACTTTTGGTCTCTAACTTGAACAAATGCTTCAGCTTCAACCCGTTTAGAGAAATAATCAGTCATGGCCAGTATAAAGACTTTTCCTCCCAGAGCCTTTGGCAGTTTTCCTACTATATCCATTCCCCACTTCATGAATGGCCAAGGGGAAACAATAGGATACAGTGGTTCAGCAGGCTGATGTAATATATTACTGTGCCTTTGACATGCATCACATCTTCGAGCATATTCCGCAACATCTTTCCTCATCGTTGGCCAATAGTATCCTGTTCTCAATACCTTTGAGAATAATGATCTGTCCCTAGTATGGTTACCGCAATCTCCTTCGTGTATATCTTGAAGTACTTCTTTAGTCTCGGGATCCTCCAAGCACCTCAGATACGGTCCTGCAAGAGATTTCTTGTACAAAATATTATTTATAATAGTGAATCGTGATACCTTCATTCTAAAGGCCTTAGGTGTCACACCCCGACCACGTAGAACACACAAAACATGGCGGAAACGTCGGGGAGTGTTGTAACAGAATAAATTGTTTCAAATCCATGGCAATAGAAGTTTCGTTTTATTAATCAAACACGAAAGTTTACATTGTTTTAAACAGGAACCAAAGAGTACATAACATAAATTAACTAGTTCTTGTCTCGTTTTAAGTCACTAAGGCACAGGTCCGCCTAAGTATGTCTTGATAAGTCCTATGCTTCATCTTCTGAAAACACATGTGAAAATAGGTACGTCAGCATAAAAATGCCTGTGAGATACATAGGTTTTGTGAAAACATAATTCATGACTTATGTTTGAGAAAATGTTTAGTCATGAACCTTGTAATTTGCTTTGTCTTGTAAATCATTTGAAAAACGATAAGATCAGATGATATGTATAAATAAGAGAATAATGTATGGTTAAATGAATAACCATGTAAAATGAGTTTGTATAAGATAAGTTGTTTGTAAATCAATGTCTTGTGAATAGTATGTTATTTGTATAAAATGTTATATGTCTCAAACTGAAATGATTCAAATAACACTACAATATGTGATACCATACAAACACTTATATATAGGAAGTACCAGCGGCGTATCCACCGTGCTTGTATCATATTACATACGCCTCATTACTTAAATCACTTACTCAAACCAAACCATCAAGATGAAATGTTTAACAATTGTAGAAATGTTTATGTATAGTCAAATGTCTATTGTCAAATGTAAATCATGTCAACAGATACAACTGGTTCACACGGTTCAATAGTTACAAACGGTTCATATAATCAAAGGGTTACGACGGTTCACATAGTCAAATGGTTACAACGGTTCAAAATGTAGTATAATGTGTTCATATGCTGGATAAGCATATGCAACAGAAATGCAATGTAAAACAATGTACTAAGTATGCACACAATGGACATACATAGCATAAGTGTAATGTAAAACAATGTACTAAGTATGCACACAATGGGCGTACATAGCATGAAATGTATTGTAAAGTGATGTACTAAGTATGCTAAGTTAACATACAAAGCAGAAAAGTCATGTAAATCAATGTGCTAGCATGCTATCAGTCAACATACATGGCAGAAATGTAATGTAAATCATGTACTAATAGTGTACTAATGAACATAACAAGTATATGATGTGAAAACAGGAAAGCACGAAAGTAACAAGTAGGCACATGTGTTTCACCCCAAAACAGTTGGAAAACAGTAAAAGAGGGGTCTATGAACTCACTTGAGATTGCTCAGAAGTCCTAAGATAACCACCAAGCAATGCTAGAGATCTCGGAATCAAACGACACCTAATATAGGTAAATATGTTAATAAACCGGACCTATATCGGAGGATCGGATAGAATGAGGGCTCGTAAACCAAATGAGTATGGGAACTCATGTAGTATGGTTTAACAAGGCCTCGAAAAACAATAAAAGAATGAAGGAACACTTACAAAGGGTCCCTAAATGCTAATCTAGATCAAAATAGCTCAGGTATGAAACAAAGGTTTCAAATTAGAGCACATTTGATCAGATTCTTGTGAGGAATGAGTGAACATAAGGTGGGTATTTATAGTTTTCGGTTCACCGTTAGGATCGTTTCTTGGAGAAGAGGGAATGATCTAGCCCGTACACTTGTCGGAAGGTTGTGGTAACTGATTTTGGCCACCACAAGTGATCAACATGTGGCACTTGACCTTTGGAGAATGTTTAAAGGCTGAAACAGGCTGTTAAAAATGGTTTGCTGCATATGGCCCTTTCTTGCGCACCATAAGGGTTTTTGTGTTGAGGTGCGCAAGCACCTTGCAGACCAGACACTTTCAAAAGTGGCAGAACAGGCCCCTGAAGCTCCAAACTTGCTATTTGATGCATTTTTGACACGTTTAAGCCCCGTTAACCCCATTTCAAAGCTCTAAAATGAAGTTAAAGTATAGGGAACTTAAAATGTGCTCAAAAATATCTCGGATGTCGGTTCGTTTAGCCGTACGGTTGCGATGTTCGATTAATTACGACGGAATGCGCATAAGCGCGAAAAACGATCCAAATGGCGTGACGAATGGATTTTTCTTATGCCAAACACTAAAATAAAATGTTTTAGTGCTTACATAAATTTTTGGATGTCCGGATGTTTTCAGAACGTAAGTTATGCGCGAAAGTGCAAACTTGTACACTTTTTGACGCTTTTAGTCCCTGAATGACCCGAAAGTTTATTTTAGCACACCGAACTCCTCAAAGCCTATTTCTAAGCTATGTAAAGGATATTTAAGGTGTGTTTAACTTATGGTCATGTTCTGGAATGTTTGTTACTGTTCAAATTGGCATACTTTCGCAGTTTGTCAAGTTTAGTCCCTATAAGCGAATTAACTTGTTTTTGACATACCAAAGCCTTCAAAACTTATTTCTAAGTTATGTAAAGGTTATTTAAGGTATGTTAAGTATATGTCACTATTCTGGAGTGTTCGTTGGATTAATCTGGTTATATTTACGCATCAGCGCGCGTATAACCTTCCAGAAAGCGATTTAGAGCTTGAAATCGAACAATAGTTGATATGTGCAAAAGATACACATATTTATACAAGTCCAAAGTATGAAATACAATATTTCATTGGTTTGGTATTTGTTTGATGGTCGTAGTGACACAGGTGTCACAGTCTCCCCTACTTAAGGAAATTTCGTCCCGAAATTTTTTCGTAGAAGTCTATCTGTGACTTTGTGTTAAATAGCCATCAAAGATATGTAAAGCATAATTTTGTTATTTTCCTCAACGGATATTTTTCAGAAGCGAAAATGAACGAACGGAGTCATTTTCTTCAACGGGTTCTTCGGAAATGGAAAATAAAGGATTTTTAACTTAAACGGATATACATTTCCCTCAACGGATATTCTTTAGAAGTGAAAACGAATGGATGATTCATTCTTCCTCAACGGGTCCTTCGTCAGAAACGGGGATGAAGGAATAATCCACGGATATTCATTTCTCTCGATGGATATTCTTCAGAACGAAAATGAACAAACGAGGTCATTTTCCTCAACGGTTATTCTTCAGAATTTGAAATGAAGGAATAATCAACGGATATTCATTTCCTCAACGGATAATCTTCAGAAACGAAAATGAACTGACGGAGTCATTTTCAACGGTTGCTTCCTCAGGTACGGAAATGAAAGATTTAACAACGGATATTCATTTCCTCAACGGGTAATCTTCAGAAACGAAAATGAACTAACAGAGTCATTTTCAACGGTTGCTTCCTCAGGTACGGAAATGAAAGATTTAACGACGGATATTCATTTTCTCAACAGATAATCTTCAGAAACGAAAATGAACTAACGGAGTCATTTTCAACGGTTGCTTCCTCAGAGTTGGAAATGAAGGATAAACGGATATTCATTTCCTCAACGGATATTCCTCAGAAGTGAAAAATGAATAGCTAGTTCATTTTTCCTCAACGGTTGCTTCATCAGAATTGGAAATGAATTGGGTTAACTTAGATACATGTTAGAACTTGCTGTGATTTATGTGCACTAAATTCCCTAATTATGTATGCATCCATAATTACGTACTTCCATGCACAGTCCGCACAGTTCGTTTTGTAATGTTGTGGGGAAGGATATCAAACTTGTGATGACGGTGACTAGACTACCATAGGGTCCTTTTAATTAGATCAACAGAGGATCTTCTTAATTATGCCGCCAAGGAGTCCTTTCATCTATATCATCACATAATGTTCCTAACCAGATTTTTGGATCGATCAGTTTAACTAGACCACTAAAGGGGTCTACTTATGAAGTAGTACTTTATAATCCAAGGGACTTAACTACAGCGTAGAAGTCCATTAAGGATTTTAGGTAGTACCTTTGGGTATCCTACTACGAATCTCTTGTACAAGGATATGTAAGATTCTACGAGGATTTGGATAACATAATTTGGATCACATGACACATAAAAGGAAACACATAAGCACTTAATCACATAATTGTTTAATTGTTATTATCTTGTTATTGATTGCTATTAACGTGGCACCTCGTACTTCGTTTCTCTTGGAAGAAACGGGTACTTAGGATTTTCGTGGAAAACGCAAAAGATCATACAATGGAAGAAATTTGGGGGTAGTCTGTTCTTCAAGGAATATGGTTCCTTGATTGTTGGTATCGTAGAGGATATGTTTATATATGCAACCACATAAACATATTAAAATGTAAATGAAAGATTTATTCATAACAACAATAACAACAACTGTTTCATAGATCGTGATAACAAAAGAAAATAATACACAAGGCTCGATTATTTTCTAAACAGCGTTGTCTCCTGTCGGTCTGATACTCATCTCTGCGCTGGATTTGAATTAGCAAGCCTTGGGCAATTCCTACGAAAATGGCCCATCTCGCCACAGTTGTAGCAAGACCCCGGTGGGAAACGAGCTTGAGCAGGATTGTTGCCAGCTTGATTTGGTGCAGCTGCGGTTGGGCAAACCCTCGCTGTATGACCTATAAGTCCGCAAACTTGGCATGTGCGGCACTTCACACCAGCATGATGATGTAGGCCACATTGGTTGCACAAGGGTGCAGTTCCGTTGTAGGGTTTCCTGGCAGGGGGTTGAGTTGGTTGGTTGGGGACGGCTTGATCATTGTGAGTAACCATGGCGAAGTTCTGAGAAGCCTTTCGCTTCTTTGACTTCTTAGGGGATCCAGTCTGTTCATCCATGGTCTTTGATTCCTCGATTGGGTTCAATTCCTCGACCGGTTTCTTGTCACCCTTTCGGAAAAGCTTACGTTTCCTGATCTGAGATTCAGTCAAGGTTGCAGCTAGCTCAATGGTCTGCCTAACTGTAGTAGGGTTGCTACCAGTCACAATGTCTTGTATTGAGTCAGGGAGGCCATCAATGTACTTTTCGATTGCCTTATCTAACGGCATGACCATGTTTGGGCATAACAGACTTAACTCCTCATAACGGTCCGTGTAGGCGCGATGCTCACCGCTATCTTGCTTCAAATCATCAAACTCTCTTTCCAATGCTCGCAGTTCATGACGAGGACAGAACTCCCTCATCATAAGAGCTCTAAGTTCAGCCCATGTCTGTGCTAGAGCAACTTCTGCACCACGGTCTCTCATAACCCCGTTCCACCATGTAAGGGCCCTCTTCTGAAACACACTCGAAGAAAACTCGACCTTGCGATTGTCAGGACACTGCACGTGGCGGAAAGTATTCTCAATGCTCTCGAACCATTGAAGAAGCCCAGTCGCTCCCTCAGAACCACTAAACTTGAGTGGTTTAGCCGAGTTAAAACTCTTGAAATTGCATGGACCATTATTGTTGTTGTTGGCTTGGTTCCATTGAGCAAAGAGGTTTGGGAATTGAGCAGCCATTTGCTGCGCAATAATTTCTGCCAGTTCGGCAGTCGCTATCTGGCTTTCGCGTCGAGGAGGCATTCTAAAAGAGGAAACATGAAATGAAATGAGTGAGAGAATTAGACGAAAAGAATGAGATGAACAAATCTGATGAAAGCAAGGATAGTGGTCATTTGTTTGTTACTACAAAGCAACAAACGACCCCGATGATTAATCAAAGTAAATAGGTCAAACATAATGTATCGCGAAGACATGCTCGCCTATAAGTGAACACTCATCCCAAGAATTCCCAGGTAAGCACAACTGGTCTCGCGTCTGATGAGATATATACGAAGTGCTTGCCTAGACAGAAAACCCAGAATACAGGCATTCACCCTTCTAGTTTGCACGTGTTCACATTATTTAAAACCCAAAACCTTGACGAGATTTTGAAAACTCAAAGGGGTTCAAAACCATATAACAGAGGGTTCAAAACCTTACAATAGAGGGTTCAAAACCCAGTAATCAATCATCCTAGAACAGATGATTAGTTTTCAAAGCGGTTTTGAAATTTATGTTCTTGTTGTGGTCGTCGCCTAAGGATAGGTGACGGTATTGTTTTATGACTAAACGCAAGTAAACTCGCGTTAGGGTCCTAAGAAGGTTATAGACTAGGTCAAAGTATTACTAATAACCTAATTCCCTATAACCATTGGCTCTGATACCAACTTTTCTGTCACACCCCGACCACGTAGAACATACAAAACGTGGCGGAAACGTCGGGGAGTGTTGTAACAGAATAAATTGTTTCAAATCCATGGCAATAGAAGTTTCGTTTTATTAATCAAACACGAAAGTTTTCATTGTTTTAAACAGGAACCAAAGAGTACATAACATAAATTAACTAGTTCTTGTCTCGTTTTAAGTCACTAAGGCACAGGTCCGCCTAAGTATGTCTTGATAAGTCCTATGCTTCATCTCCTGAAAACACATGTGAAAATAGGTACGTCAGCATAAAATGCCTGTGAGATACATAGGTTTTGTGAAAACAGAATTCATGACTTATGTTTGAGAAAATGTTTAGTCATGAACCTTGTAATTTGCTTTGTCTTGTAAATCATTTGAAAAACGATAAGATCAGATGATATGTATAAATAAGAGAATAATGTATGGTTAAATGAATAACCATGTAAAATGAGTTTGTATAAGATAAGTTGTTTGTAAATCAATGTCTTGTGAATAGTATGTTATTTGTATAAAATGTTATATGTCTCAAACTGAAATGATTCAAATAACGCAACAATATGTGATACCATACAAACACTTATATATAGGAAGTACCAGCGGCGTATCCACCGTGCTTGTATCATATTACATACGCCTCGTTACTTAAATCACTTACTCAAACCAAACCATCAAGATGAAATGTTTAACAATTGTAGAAATGTTTATATATAGTCAAATGTCTATTGTCAAATGTAAATCATGTCAACAGATACAACTGGTTCACACGGTTCAATAGTTACAAACGGTTCATATAATCAAAGGGTTACGACGGTTCACATAGTCAAATGGTTACAACGGTTCAAAATGTAGTATAATGTGTTCATATGCTGGATGAGCATATGCAACAGAAATGCAGTGTAAAACAATGTACTAAGTATGCACACAATGGACATACATAGCATAAGTGTAATGTAAAACAATGTACTAAGTATGCACACAATGGGCGTACATAGCATGAAATGTATTGTAAAGTGATGTACTAAGTATGCTAAGTTAACATACAAAGCAGAAAAGTCATGTAAATCAATGTGCTAGCATGCTATCACTCAACATACATAGCAGAAATGTAATGTAAATCATGTACTAATAGTGTACTAATGAACATAACAAGTATATGATGTGAAAACAGGAAAGCACGAAAGTAACAAGTAGGCACATGTGTTTCAACCCAAAACAGTTGGAAAACAATAAAAGAGGGGTCTATGTACTCACTTGAGATTGCTCAGAAGTCCTAAGATAACCACCAAGCAATGCTAGAGATCTCGGAATCAAACGACACCAAATATAGGTAACTATGTTAATAAACCGGACCTATATCGGAGGATCGGATAGAATGAGGGCTCGTAAACCAAATGAGTATGGGAACTCATGTAGTATGGTTTAACAAGGCCTACATACTAAATGAAACCTAACCTAAATGTTTACGACCCATTACGACCCGTTTAGGTAGCTTATGCTACTTTAATGCGTCGTTCACGTGAAACGCCTTTGGACCGCCTAACTAGTCCTATGACAAGTAATATATGCCTTAACATGTCTAATATTGTTGCCAAATCAGTTTAGATGTCAAAAGTTATGTCACATATGTTTAAAATGAATTTTGGCATTAAAGGGGTATTTTGGTAATTTACCTAAGGCATATAAACTACCTATCATACAACTACTTAAACGAAGCGACCATAAGGTATAACCTCGGAAGGTTATTCCCTATATGCTATGGTCACCTAATGTGTTTGGTCGGATCCAAATGATCGACCAAATGGGTCGGGTTCGAAGGTATAAGCGATTTATTAGATCGCTTACCCTTACGACCCTAGACAACGTGGTAATCAGTAGGCATAGTCACAAAGGACTATAACCATCGTGATTACAATCACGTTGCGAAGTTCAAACGAACTTCGCATTGTACATAAACTGGTCAATGCAGAAAGTCAAACAAAGTTTGACTTTCGGTCTCGAAAAACAATAAAAGAACGAAGGAACACTTACAAAGGGTCCCCGAATGCTAATCAAGATCAAAATAGCTCAGGTATGAAACAAAGGTTTCAACTTAGAGCACATTTGATCAGATTCTTGTGAGGAATGAGTGAACATAAGGTGGGTATTTATAGTTTTCGGTTCACCATTAGGATCGTTTCTTGGAGAAGAGGGAATGATCTAGCCCGTACACTTGTCGGAAGGTTGTGGTAACTGATTTTGGCCACCACAAGTGATCAACATGTGGCACTTGACCTTTGGAGAATGTTTAAAGGCTGAAACAGGCTGTTAAAAACAATTTGCTGCATCTGGCCCTTGCTTGCGCACTGTAAGGGTTTTTTTGTTGAGGTGCGCAAGCACCTTGCAGACCAGACACTTTCAAAAGTGGCAGAACAGGCCCCTGAAGCTCCAAACTTGCTATTTGATGCATTTTTGACACGTTTAAGCCCCGTTAACCCCATTTCAAAGCTCTAAAATGAAGTTAAAGTATAGGGAACTTAAAATGTGCTAAAAAATATCTCGGATGTCGGTTCGTTTAGCCGTACGGTTGCGATGTTCGGTTAATTACGACGGAATGCGCATAAGCGCGAAAAACGATCCAAATGGCGTGACGAATGGATTTTTCTTATGCCAAACACTAAAATAAAATGTTTTAGTGCTTACATAAATTTTTGGATGTCCGGATGTATTCAGAACGTAAGTTATGCGTGAAAGTGCAAACTTGTACACTTTTTGACGCTTTTAGTCCCTGAATGACCCAAAAGTTTATTTTAGCACACCGAACTCCTCAAAGCCTATTTCTAAGCTATGTAAAGGATATTTAAGGTGTGTTTAACTTATGGTCATGTTCCGGAATGTTCGTTACTGTTCAAATTGGCATACTTTCGCAGTTTGTCAAGTTTAGTCCCTATAAGCGAATTAACTTGTTTTTGACATACCAAAGCCTTCAAAACTTATTTCTAAGTTATGTAAAGGTTATTTAAGGTATGTTAAGTATATGTCACTATTCCGGAGTGTTCGTTGGATTAATCTGGTTATATTTACGCATCAGCGCGCGTATAACCTTCCAGAAAGCGATTTAGAGCTTGAAATCGAACAATAGTTGATATGTGCAAAAGATACACATATTTATACAAGTCCAAAGTATGAAATACAATATTTCATTGGTTTGGTATTTTTTTGATAGTCGTAGTGACACAGGTGTCACATTAGGATTCTCATCCTTTGGGAATTTGTCCTTCCTTGAGATATCTCACGATCAGAGCCGTCCAGGACTTAGGATCCTCCTCAGGATACTCATCATCAGGACCATGAATACTTACTACTTCCTTATCCTGAGATTTGGGAAGATCCGTCGCAGGATATAGGATATGTAATATTGGTATTTGGGTTCCCTCCGGTATCCTGACTGATGATCCTAGATTTGCCAAGGCATCTGCTTCAACATTATCCTCTCTTGGTACCTGTTCAAGTGTAAAATCATTGAAATATCCTGCTAATTTTTTGAGAATTTTGAGATATTCAATTAACTTCTCGCCTTTAACTGCATAAGTTCCATTAAAATGATTAGTAATTAACAAGGAATCAACAAATACTTGTAAACTTTTAATCCTCATATTCCTGGCCAATTCTAATCCTACAATCAAGGCTTCATATTCTGCTTCTTTATTAGTAGCAGGAAATTCACACCCAATAGCCTGGGGTAATATGTCCCCCTGTGGCGATTTTAGTAGTATACCCAATCCTACACCTCTAACATTAGATGCACCATCAGTATATAATGTCCAGGAATCTGAGGTTTCTCCTAGTTGTTGTACTTCTAAGTCTACTTCATTTTGAATATCACTACTGAAATCATCCACAAAGTCTGCTAGAGCCTGAGACTTTATAGAATTTCTCGGTTCATATACTAAATCATAGGCACTTAACTTTACTGACCACTTCGCCATCCTGCCTGACATCTCAGTTTTCCTAAGCACGTTTTTAATAGGATAATTGGTTTTAACATGAATCTTATGCGTCTCAAAATAGTGTCTAAGTTTCGTCGATGCCATAACTAGGGCTAATATCAATTTCTCTAAGTGTGAAAATCTAGTTTCAGCATCTAATAAACTTTTACTAACATAATAGACAGGATACTGCTAACCTTCATGATCCTTTACAAGGACAACACTTAATGCATTCTCTGATACTGCAAGATAGAGCAATAATGGTTCACCATCCTCGGGCTTCATCAATAGAGGTGTGGTTGAAAGATACTGCTTCAAATCCTGCAAGGCTACTTCATGCTTCTCTCCCCATTCGAATTTCTTATTCTTCTTCATGATATCATAAAATTCCTTGCATTTTTTCGAGGATCTTGAGATAAATTTATTTAATGCTGCTACTCACCCTGTTAATCTTTGAACGTCTTTCATATTTGAAGGTGACTTGATATCCAAGATAGCTTTAATCTGCTCCGGGCTTGCTTCTATCCCCCTTTTCGTCGCCATGTATCCTAGAAACTTTCCTGCTCCCACTCCAAAATGGCATTTGGCAGGATTTAGTTTCATGTTGTATTGGTCCAGGATATCGAATGCTCCCTTAATATCCTGGAGGTGATCCTCAGCCTTTTTAGATTTCACTACCATGTCATCGATGTACACCTCCATGGTATCCCCCAGCTTGTCTTTAAACATCATGTTCACCAATCTTTGGTATGTTGCACCTGCATTTTTTAAACCAAAAGGCATAGCAGTATAACAATAAATACCTGTTGGTGTCATGAAAGCAGTATCCTCCTAATCCGAGGGTTCCATTTGGATCTGCTGAAATCCTGAGGAGGCATCCATGAAGGTTAATATCTCATGGCAAGCAGTAGCATCTACCATTGAATCAATACTAGGTAAAGGAAATGGGTCTTTGGGACAAGCTTTGTTCAAGTCTGTGTAATCTACACAGACTCTCTATTTCCCGTTTTTCTTTTGCACCACAACTACATTTGCCAGCCATTTGGGAAATTTCACTTCCCTAATCATCTTGCTCTTTAATAATCTTTCAACTTCCTCCTGAATAATTGTGTTCCGCTCTGGTGCAAATTTCCTTCATTTTTGTTGGACAGGCTTGAAAGACGTATCAATTCCGAGCTTGTGAGTTATAATATCCTTGGAAATACCTGTCATATCCTCGTGTTTCCACGCGAATATTGATATCCTGCATTTCAAAAAGTTAGCCAATTGATTTTCAATATCCTCAGGGATATTGGTTCCTACGAGCACCGAGATATCTGAATTATCCTGCTCTGAAGCCTCCACGATATCCTGAGCTCGCATCTTTAATTGCTATGCTGCACTAGGCTTTGTCAAGGATTTCATCGAAGAAGAATAACACTCCTTGGCTTCTTGTTGATCACTTTCCACTTTGATAACCCCCCAAGTGGTAGGTATCTTGATGCACTGGTGATAGGTAGATGGCACGGCTTTCATATCATGGATCCATGGCCTACCCAATATAATATTGTAGCAGGATAAGGAGTCCATGACACAGAAGCGTTGCATTGAGTTGACCCCTTCAACATACACAGCCAACTTTATTTCTCCCACGGTATTCCTGGCTTCTCCACTGAACCCAACAAGCACAATGGATTTCGAAGTAATATCCATCGGGGATACGTTCATTCTCTTCAGTGTTTCCAGCTGAACTATGTTGACGGAGCTGCCGTTGTCTACCAGTATCCTGCGTACAAAATGATTAGCAACATATAAAGTTATTACCAAAGCATCATGATGAGGATCCTGGACAGTATCCCTGTCATCATTATCGAACGTGATCACTTTATCGGTCGTGAGGGTTGACATCCTGGTTGGTTTATCTCCCCTTTCTCCCTTGGCTTCCTTTGCGTGTCTTTTTGCTGCAGAATAGGATGTCCCGCAAATGTCGGATCCTCTTGAAATAAAGTTAATTATCTAGGCATCTGCAGGAGGTGATGCGGCTCGTTCAGGATCCTTCTCAGTATCCTGACCCTTATTCTTCTTTCTTCCCAGGAGACCCTTCAGGTATCCTTTGCTCAAGAGATAGCTTATTTCTTTCCTTAGAGCAATGCAATCCTCAGTAACATGTCCGAAATCCTCATGGAAGGCACACCACTTGGTTTTATCCTTCCAATCAGCTTTCTGTTGGTTCTTCCTAGGCCACCTTGCTTTGTCTCCTAAACCCTGCATAGCATACATCAGTTCAGGTATATTAACAGAAAAACAATATTCTGATAACTCAGGATACTCTTCGGGATCCTCGTCTTCAGCAGCATTCACTTTCTTGCTGTCATTCCTGCCATATGGCTTAGAGCGATATGGTTTATACGAGGATTCTGATTTCCTGTTGGTTGAGTCATAGGTTGTCGATGAATTCATCCTCTCTTGCATCTTTTTGTCATCCTCCAACCGAATATATCTTAAAGCCCTGTTCCGAGCTTCATCCAGATTCATGTAGGGATTCATCACAAGATCCTGGTAAAATTGAGAATCTTTTTGCAAACCCATTTTGAATGCTTGCACAGTTGTTGCAACATCAAGGTGTAGGATGTCCAGAGATTCCCTGCTAAACTTGTTCACATAATCTCTCAAGAATTCCTGAGGTCCTTGATTTATTCTGTAGAGATCATTGGTTAGCTTTTCGAAACTCCGACTGCAAGAAAATTGACTATTAAATAAATTCACTAAATGAGCAAATGATGTAATTGAATGAGGAGGAACGTTTAAGAGCCATTTTAAGGCTGATCTTGTTAAGGTAGAACCAAAACCCTTATAGAGGCATGCTTCCTTGAGATCTGGAGGGATAGGATTGATTTCCATCCTTTCCCTATATTGAGCAATATGCTCTTCAGGATCCGTAGTTCCGTCATAGAGCTTCATGTTGGGGGTTTGAAATCTTTTTGGGATTTCAGCATCACAAATAGGATATGCAAACTGGGATATCCTGTGGCTGTCTTGGGACACTTCTGGAATTGGCTGGACCACCCCAGGTACACTGGATATCATGTCCTTCATTTTTTGAAGCTCCCTAGAAAATGCTGACGTTATACCTGCATCATGCAATGATCCAATACCATTAGTAGCAAGAGTATTATTATTATTTGACACGTTACCTGTCTGGGGATTCTGGCCATATCCTGAAGCATATCCTGAGCTTCTCACAGTTGACACCCTGACCGAAGAGGGTATCTCAGGAGTATGATTCTGAGAATGGCTGGGCACAATATTCCCCCTGTTATCCTCAGTGTACATTGCAGAACTAAAGTTTAAGGCTCTGGATTGCAAGGGGGTGACAGTATCCTAAGTGGGCCTGCTTGAGCTTGATTTCAAGAGTTGTATCTCTCTCATCAACATTTGGTTAGTCTCCTGTTGTTGCCTCATCTGTTCTTGTACACTACCAAACAAGGTTAGAATTTCTTCATTAGAGGCCAAAACAGGAGCGGATCCCTGAATATTGCGAGTGGGGATAACATCCCGAGCCACATGAATTTCAGTTCCTTATGAAGAGGCTAGCATTCTTGGAGGAGGTGGTGGAAGCACCGAACCAATTGTTGCAGAGGTTGTAGCAGACACGGTAGAAGAGCTCATGTTTGATCTTGAAGCCATTGAAAATAGTGTAGTAAAAAGTTTTGAAAATAGAAAACAAAGTAATGATTTTGTAAAAGTTTTTAGTAGAAATAGCACCACTTGTCCCACGGTGGGCGCCAAATTGTTTTGGTCAAAAATTACCGAAGCAATTAAGTGATCAAATTAGTTTTGTGAGGTAGTGTGCTAGTAATACTTGTGAAAAATATGCTGGTTTATTAGTTTGCAAAAACAGTTTCAGGATATAGCTCAAGATACCAAGCTATATCAATAATCAAACAATGAGCAAAAATGTAGAGGTTGACACGAGATGTACGAGGAAAGCCCTTGATCAATCTAGATCGCCGGCATAAAACCTCGGGAGCTGACAATCGCAACTGCCTTGTTCGTCTTATTGCTTCAAAGGTCAGGATACAGTGCAGGATATGATGCGGATCAACTACGTGTTACAATGTAATTTCGATACAAGTGTAGGTGTGTATTGAGTGTTTGTAGCTAGAGAGAAAGAGTGTGCGACAGATTGAGTGTGTTCTAATCTGATCCGATCAATCCCTTTTATAGTAAGAGAATTAAACTAACTAGCCTAATATTCTGGGATTCAGCGAATATTCCACATGTGAACATTGTAGTCCACGTCTTCCGGCCCCAACGTCCATAATTTAACAGATTTGCCCGAGTCTTGCGAAGAAGAAGTCCACTTGAACGTTAGAGACTTGCACCATTTAATCTGCACGTGAGTTAATTAGTTACTATCAGGATATTGTACCAGGATGTTACCAATATCCTGATCCGCTATCCTGGTCACAACAAAAGAAACATAGTCAGAATATTAGTCAGGATATCTAAACAGAAAATCACCCATAACAACTGGTAAATACAATTAACTGACTCTTTTGAAAAGAGTTTATGAAAATTTATTTAAGTGCACAAAGCACAAACTTTTTATAACTTGGGACAATCTTTAATAAAATCTTGTATACAGTTTTACATGTTTGTCATACATATGGGGCCGGTTTGGAAACCGGTCATGATTAACCGACTCACCACTTATAAAACCCACAAACGAGTTATCCCCAACATGTGGGTTATTTAGCATTTGCATCTGTCAGGTGTATGCCTACACCCCGTGCATAGGTCGTGGCCATTTTCAAATGAAATGAGTCGAGGATATCCAGGACATGGTCGTTAACCCCCAATGCTTATGTTATCAAACAAAACAGATTAAAACGGATTATGCAATTTATTAATCACAATCCGATTAAATGATTTTGTAACACCTCGAAAATTCACGTCCTATAATGTGTTGACACGTGTCATAAGTTTGAACGTGTGAAAGAATGTTCTTGAGGGACTAAAGTTGACGAACATGGAAAGTATGTGAATATACGAGTTCAAAATGTCAACAGTGAATAAATATACTTTATAATAACCCTACATGATGTTTATATCATCAAACGAATAAATCATGGATCATACGAAGCTAAAAGTGAGAGATTACAAACTACAGGGGTTAAATGTGTCAACATGTTTAAGTTATACCTCTGAGTGACCTTCTAGCAAACCCGAAGCTTTGTAACGATTAATTATGCTCACTAGAATGCACGATAAAAATTTCACAAAGTTTCGTTATCGTATGAGAAAGTTATGATCAAATTCGTATATAAGGGGTTAAAGCGTCAGCGTTGAAAGTTATGACTTTTCGGGTAATAACAAAGTCATCAAGGACTAAATAAAGTGGGTATAAGCCTTGAAGCCCTTGTAAGTAAATGTGAAGGGGTCAAATTGCAAGAAATAAGCTTAGTTGACCTTTCGAAAGGCCAAGGGACAATATGCAAAAACTTGAAAATGTGAAAACCTGAAAATGAGGCTTAGGCGGGCCGCGTAAGAGTCCTTATGATCTTACGCGGGCCGCTCCAAACCCCCAGTTGCAGAAAACGTGGACAGCCTCCTATCCAGCCCTTTAACCGACTTATATGGGATATTTTCACTTCATGGGCGACCCCTAAACAGTCCTAGGCACTTAGGGACATCTGTTGATGATCCATTATCAGTTGTAGCACTTGTTGTCAATGATCTAAGTGCTTTTGAACACTATATAAAGGCCTTATGTGCAACCATTGTAACCACACCTTCCATCTGCACTTTGGAACATTTCTGGAGCTCAAGACTTCTCTCTAAGCTTCACAAATCATGCATAGGACTTCAGTAAGTTTGCTTAACCTTTCTTAGTTAAGTTTTTGCTTGGTTTTAGCTTAAAAGTCAAGCCGTCGTAATTAACGATTGACTTAGCGATTAATCACTAATGGTCCAGTGATTAGTCAAATTGAAAGTAGTTATAAGTTGGTAATTATGTGGGCATTAAACCCTTAAAAGGGCACCCTCTGATTCCCACTCTAATTAGGTCAAATGTCGGGTCAAACTTGTTTTTAAAAAGTCAACATAATGCTTAATTTCTAATTTATGCATAATTAGCAATGTAGGACCCACACAACCTGTTTGATCATTAATATAACTTGGTAATTAATGTAAGAACATGTCTAAACATGTTCAACCCGACAATTTTATGTTTAGACCCGGTTCGGAACTGAAAGTCGCAAAGCTTTGACTTTTGCTTTGACTTCAGTTCTGACCCGTTATGGTATGTTTTAGAAATACCTTAGAGCTTTAATTGGACTAGGTTACATGCTAGTATAACCCTCTGTGATTATACACCTTGGTTCATTAGTTATCCAATTAATATGCATGATTCCGTTAATTGCTCATATGTTGACCATTATGCCCTTTTCACCTTAAAACGTGATTTTTGAAAATGTAAAAGTGTAGAAACCTTAGCTACTGAATTATAAACTTGCACCCAAAATTTGACATCAGTTTGGGGTGTAGATTAAGAGTTATGCTCGTTAGCGTATTTAAAAAAGCTTCTTTAGCGATTAAACGGCGTAATTAGCGTATAGCCTAGTTAAGCCTACTTTTTGATATCAAACTTATTACCTACTGATGTAATATATTATTTTGGGATTTTTTAAGATTTTTAATTAATTTTAGGCTGAGCATAACTTATAGTCATAGGCTTAATCCGGTAATTGTCGGTTTTACCCTTACGGGCTATAAAATGAGTTTTACATATCTAATTGACTCCAAACCTTTTGCTACTGATTACATATGATAAATAAATTATTTTAATCCTTCTGGAATAATAAAAATATCAGCTTTATGTATAGAACCTGGAAATGGCTTCTAATCACATTTTTAAGCGTTTTTAACGCATAGTATGTACTAGAACTATTTTAAACATACAAGGGTTGATACCTACTGATATTTTAGGTAAATTATAATATTTTAACAGTAAGCAAAAGTTGTTTAACTCAGACTTCAGTTTTGAGCTTTACGGCTTATGTGAAATTACCAAAATGCCCCTACGGTGCATAGTTTGGTTATAATTGATAAATTTCACATATATACTTTACCCTACTGTTATAAATTATTAAATTGAGTATTTTTGCTGATTAAATCAGACCTGTAACTCAGGTTAATACTTAAACTCTTTTATAACCTTGTAAATGACCAAACTACCCTTACGGGGCATAGTTTGTGTTTAAATTCGTTTCGGGCATAATAAAAGATATCTTACTGATGTCACAACATATTTGAGGCATATTAACTTAGGAAACCTGTATATGGCTCTAATAATTACCCGTTACGCCTCTTGCGCGTTCGGTTCGGTTTATGTAACTAGTTTGCATAAATTAGCCGAAACGGGTCAAACCTTATCGGTTTTATCTCAAAATACAGAATGTGTATGAAATACCCATATTAAGCAAGTCTTCAAACTTGTCGGGTCTAAATCACATTCTATTCCGGTCTAAGATTAGGAGGACCAGTAAAAGCTACTTGCATTTGCATATTGTGATTATTACTTTGCTCAGGTAAATACTTTTAACTTATTTTCCCTATACGGGCTTGGGGTAAGGTATATAAATTACCGCTTGGTCGGGCCTTAAATCTTCCATCGTATGGTGGTTAATTGAATAATTTGATCGGCCCGTTTAAATTGTTTTGTTTACTTAAAGCCTTTGGGGGGTTAATGACCATGTCCCGGATATCCTTGGCATCATTTTACGAAATGGCCACGACCTAAGCGCGGAGTGTAGGCGTACACTCGTCAGTGCATGAATAGATTATGTGGTGTGTCTATTGATCTTTAACCCGGCACGATCCGGGCTACTGAACGCATAAGGAACATGTAATTCTTTTACGAGATTATATATTTAAATAATTATCCCAAGTTATAAAATGTTTATGCCATGTGCATCCAAATAAATTTTTAATCATTTTAAAATGAGTCAGTTGATTGTATTTACCAGTGTAAACTGACGTATTTTCCCAAAAAGATTAAATGCAGGTACTAAGCGTAATAGGCTGGATTCTCTCCTTAGCATCAATAAAGAGTCTCGCAAGCTTAAGATGCCTATCGTCTGTTGAACTACTGTTTCCTATTTATTTCGATCCGTCTGTGGATAAACTTTCAACTGTTTGTGATACACGATATTACAATATTTTATTCGGTTGAAATATATCTTTCAATTGCTTCCGCTGTGCATTTAAATATTGTGTTGTTTGACTATTATGTTGCCAACCACGTCACGATACTCCCCACCGGGCCCACCGGTGACACGTAGAAATCGGGGTGTGACAGATTTCATACCCGACCAAGCGGTATTATTATACCATATCCCAAGCCCGTATAGGAAAATAAGTTAAAAGTATTTACCTGAGCTAATGCTTGATTCACAGCAAAATAACTCAGTTGTATCCATTCTAAATAAATGCAGGTAGCTTTTACCGGGTGGCTCTAGTCTAGAGTGATGGTAATATGTAACTAATTCAGAATGCTAACGGTCTTATTTAAGTCGTAGACTTAGACCGGCTAGCTTAAAGTATCTAAAACGGTACGATACGCTAGATTAAGCGATGATCGGAATAGAATGTAATTTAGACCCAACAAGTACGAAGACTTGTATAATATGGGTAAACTAAGTACATTCTGGATTTTGAAGTATAAACGATAAGGTTAAACCCGTTTCGGCAAACTTACGTAAACCGATCCGAACGCATAAATGCATAACAGGAAACCAAATGAACCATATACAAGTACCTTATATTATTATTCTTAAAATATTTTAATACACCATTAGGATGTTAACGTATATGCCCAAAAAGTATTTAAAACCAAATTAAGTCTCGTAGGGGCATTTTGGTCATTTTAATATTTATAAAAGAGGTTTTAAAGCAAACTGAGGTTCTGGTATAAAACATTTAGTAAAAATATTTAGTTTATCATGTTATATCAGTAAGATATCATACATATGTGAGGTTCACCATTTATGGCCAAACTATGCACCGTAGGGGCATTTTGGTCATTTCACATATGCTTTTAGGGACAAAATTGGAAGTCTGAATTCAAAACTTATACTTACTGTCAAAGTATTAAAATTTATTTATAAAATCAGTAGGTAACAAGTCTTAGGTGCTAAATAAGGTTTTAAATCATACTATGCGCCTAATTAGCGTAAAAGTAGATAATTGACGATATTCGAGATGTTTATGAAATTCTGAGATTTCGATCAATCTTAACTGTTTAAAATATTTTATTTATCATATAACATCAGTAGGAAAAGGTTTGGTATGTTATTGATATGTAAATCTCATTTTATTGATGAAAAGGGCATTATCGTCAATTACCGAATTCACACAAGAACTCTATGTTACGGCCAGTATAAATCTGACCAAAAATTCCAAAAATCCCTAAAAATTATATCATAACAGTAGGTAACGAGTTTTGGGTCAAAATCCATGTTTAAACATGCCCTATGCAAGATAGCGAAATTTAATTAATAAAAAGTTTTAATTTACGATATCTTGCATAACTTTAGTTTGAGACCAGAAACTGATGTCAAATTTTTGTTACATACTTATATATCAGTAATAAAGCTTTTTGTCCTCTCACATTTTAAAAAATATCGTTTTTATAACATAAGGGCATAATGGGCATTTATAAACATAACGGAAACTAGCATATAATTCAGAATACTAATGACCAGGTAATATAACCTCAAAGGGTTATACTACAACATAATACGGTCCTAATGGAAGCTTAAAACATAAAGGATTTAATCTTAATTGGGTCAGAACTGAAAGTTAAAGCAAAAGTCAAGCTTTTGCGACTTTCGGTTGCGAACCGACCCTAAACTCAGAATTGTCGGGTTGAACATGTTTAGACATGTTCTAATATTATTTACCAAGTTATTTAAGTGATAAAATATAGCTTATACCTTCTGTTTTATCAGATTATACTTTTATTTAAAAACTTGACTAGTTTAACTTTTTAACTAAATAGTTTGACCCGACAATTAACTAAGCAAACGAGAAAATTAGGAGGTGCCCTTTTAAGGGATTAACACCTACCTAATTATGGTCACATAACCATATTCATTTCGAAAAATGGCTGGACCATTTGAGTTTAAACCCAGAGTCAAAGCTAATTTATGTAACTTTGACTTTTCGGTTTTTAAGTAAGAAATCTGAACTAAAGAGGGGACTAAGACACTTACAAAGGGTCCTAGCAATCTTTTATACTAGAATGTGTTTCCTTTTTGGTCAGGAACCTCCAGAATTTGTGAGGAGAAGAAAAAAAGGAAAGGTGCAAATGAAATGGATGAACAACACTCCTATATATAGTTTTTTAGGGTTGTTTGGATGATTGCCATGTGTAAGTGTGTTCTCCAAGTAATACTAGGATCATAACAAGTGTAAAACCAGATGCTTAAATCTGTATACAAGTCCCTAGGTTCAATTAGATGGTTTAGAAGCCTTTGTGTGGAGAACAAGGGACTTTAAAACAACAAAACAAAATTATGTTGTTGCTGTATGTGTTCTGGCGGCCCGCGACAGCAGGCCCTATGGGCTTCGGGGCCTGCGAGGCTGTCCGGCCCAGACACATCAGTTTGGCAGATTTGCAGTTCTGGTCCCTGATGTGTTTTAAGTGTTTTTAAACCTTCAATAGTGACATATACGTCACATAACATTCTAGTTCCATGTATATTTTTCATTATAAGGTATTAAAGTGTTAGTGGCCAATCTTCGGCACACCTGGGAGTTTAACTGAGCATCATGGAGTTCCCGGTTCGTTCAAAAGACCTCTCACAAGCGTAGTTTCACTCGTTGACGAGTTTAGTTCTTTTTACGCACAAGTTGTGCGTAGTATCATTTATCGATATCAAAGTCTTACATAGCCCATATAGGGATTCCTGAGAACGTGACCGAGCATTACGGAGTTCCTGGCTCTTTTAAAAGGTCACTCGAAAGCGTAGTTTCGCTTGTTGACGCTTTTGGTCCCTTAAACGCGCAAACTTGCGCGTATCATCCTTTAATAGCATCAAAGCCCTATGTGACTCATATTGATCATTCTTGAGAGTATGATTGTACATCATAATGCTTTGGGTTCGTTAAAAGGTCATTCAGAGGTATAATTAAACATGTTGACGCTTTTAACCCCTATAACTCGCAAACTTGCGCGTAACATTACTTATTGGCATAAAAGCCTTGAATGGCCAATATTAGGAATTCCCGAGAGTATGATCAAGAATCATGAGGTTCTCGGTTTGTTAAAAGGTCACCCAGAGGTAAGAATTAACATGTTGACACTTTTAACCCTTCGTCACGCAAACTTTCAAATAATTACGCAAACGGCCCCTCTCGTCCAACAAGTGGCACATTTGAGAATACAGACACCGTATAAGGTCACCCAGAGGCCTAGTTTAGGCATGTTGACACTTTCAGTACTTCTATATTCAAGGTTTTCGATTTTTGACGAAATTAGTGTTCATTACACGTGTCAACACATCATTGGACACGATTTTCCGAGGTGTTACATCCTCAACCCCTTAAAAGAAATCTCGACCCCGAGATTTTCTCAAAAAGATGGATGTACTTTCTGTTACGTAGTGAACACGACCTCCCGTGTATAATCGGGGCCTCTAGGGCAACCCGCTTAACCTTAATAATAGGTATATGTTTTCATCGGAGCTTCTTGATCCTTATCAGTTCCGAGCGATATAGGTCTTTCAATAAACCTCAAGCAAGTTTAGCTTATAAGCTATACTGCCGACAGATTCGATGATCTCGAATGGTTCTAAATATCCAAGGCTCGACTAGCTCTTTATACTGAAACGTATCGTACCCTTCCATGTTGGTATTTTCAATAGAGTTTTGTTCCCTACTTGGAACTTTAAGCGATTTGCGCCTCTCTTTCGCATTTTTCTTTTGCTGATTACTGGCAGCTTTCAGACGATTACGGATTCATATTATCTTATCCGTCATTTTTAGGACAATCTCAGATTCTGATAATTGCGATTTCCAACTCCTGCCCAACAAACGGGCGTTGACACTATCTCCCATACAAGGTCTTCAAAGGAGCAGCCTTGATGCTTATATAAGGCTATTGGTTATAGGAGAACTTAATTAGGGTGAGACAATCATTCCAACTACTGCCTGAATCAATCTTAAGGAATTAACTGCCCACATGGTTAGTCGAACAAATCGACGATCCTGGGCAGCTAATAACGATTCTTAATCGTTTCCTAGTTAGGTTGCAGTATTCAATGCACAAGCGTATTGCATTGTTCCTTCCTTTATCAATAATAATCGGAGCTCCTAAGACAATGAGTTAGGCTGTACAAGCCATTTTCCATAAACTCATCTGGTTAGCTCTCAGTCCTTCCATTTCCGTTGATGCTAACCGATATAGAGCTTTTGTAACAGATACGGCTCCTAATAGGATGTCAATCCTAATTGCACTTTACCTCTCAGGAGGTAAAAAGGGTTGTTCGTCACTTGTGTCATGCAAATGACACGTCTGTTTTACGAGTGCATGGATGCCTTAAGTAGAGACGCCTACCTAGGCCTTTCTATAATGGATATCTTCTTTGAATACCACTAGCTGACTTTAGTATAATATGACAATTGGAATATCTTAGTGGTTCCATGCATTAAACCTCCATAATGATCAGGCATGAACTCAATCTATGGGACACACTGGGATACGTCAATCCTCATATGGCGCTTTTATCAAACATAGTTGGCGCTCGCAGTTGATAGAAATCAATGAGAAAATAATTAAAATAACATATATTGTCGTACTCTATTCAAAGAAAGAGTACTCTTAGATTTTACAGAAGGATCATGGCCGAGAAAGAGAAGAAACGGTCTCTAAGGTTTCATTGGTAGGTTCTACCTTACTTAGTATCTGGAGTTCTTATGAATATCATCAAAAGTTTGCTAAGCTTATGGTCTATGAAAGACTTATTATTGCCTGTATTAAAAATAGGACACTTAGCAGAAATTATCATTGATAAATGATAAGGAATGTATTTGATGATATTATTAATATGTACTGCCTCTGGCATTCATCAGGTAGTTCAGGCATTTCCCTTCTTAGCCTCTCCAGGCTTAACTGCACCTTCTTTAGCAGCTTTATGGCATCTAGTTCTGATGTGGCCTTTCTCGCCACAGCCGTAACAGACTGCATTCTTTATGTCCCTACATTCATGGGACTGATGACCAATTCCTTTGCAGATGCCACACTGCTCGGGTCTTTGTTCTAATCGACACTGTCCCCAGTGTCTTTTATAACAGCTCTTACATACAGGCTTCTTACTGAACTTTTGTTGGTTCTTATTAAGCCCGTACCTGCTCTTTTTCTTAGATTTCTGGGAGTTATCCTCCTCCTTTGGTTCATCCTTCACATTCGAAGTGTGAACAAAGCTCTTTTCATGAGCAATTGAATGTGGTTTTGAATAGGATTTTGGAGCGAGTAGCACTCTGTGACAACTGGCACTTTTCCATACATTCCGTACAACAATTAGACAGTAATATGTGCTTTAATGACTGTGCATGATCTATTTTATAAGACAAATGAATATCTGATTTCTGTTATATACATACAATGGCATTTCATGTTGCAAGACTTTTATCATTACCACATGCAACAAAATATAGTTCTATTAATGCACAGAACAGAGTTGGCACAGTTATCAGACGAACTAGAAGTACTGACGGGAGTTCAGTACTTAGACAGACATGGTGTTAAGACACAAAATAAGCCCCAGGACCAAGTGATACACTAGTATAGTGTGTAGGAATGTAGGGATTATAAAACTGCCTTCCTAGTGATGACATAGGTACCGGAAAGTGCCAGAAACACACTAAAACTGCAAAATTTTGTAGAAAATAGATAAATTCAGCAATTTTCAGCAATTTAACATCTAAATATAATGCAGAAAAGTGGTTTAATGGTCCAGAATACTTTCCTAAGTGTCGGGAACCGAAACTGTCATAAAATACAACATAAAGCACACTAAACTGCGCAATTCAGCACTTTAACGAACAGTAACAAAACGAACAACCGGACACTACCCGAAACATCAAATTTTCACTAGAAGCATTGTTTTAGTGTTACAAAGCTAGTTATGGTCACCGAACATCATATTACATCTCAAAAATATTAAATACATAAAATACCTAACAAGCACCATTACTTTCCAACTAAATCTAGTAACTAACTAATGAAATGTTACATTTAACCCCCCCCATTTGATGGCCGGTTAGGGGACATGGGTCCCACACTTGGTTTCTTTCTTATATTTTATAAGATTTGGTTGGAGTATATTCCAACATAATATGCCATATGCTACTAGAATTGTTGGGATCGAACCCTATCAGAGGAACAGATAATTAAAGCCAAAACTGGATCAGAGCAGTGGTTCCAGAATAAGCAGATGTTTACATACAAGTCTCTCCCCTTGAAAGTGATTTCAACATCTGCTGACCTCCTATCTGCTGATCGTGCAAACTGCTGACCTACAACTGCTGCTCAAGTAAAGACCTGATGAAAGACTAAAGCCCTGCTGATTCAATCTACTGTCTTGAGTCAAGCACTGCTGATCCGGACAAGTACTGTTGGGTTCACAGCAGTGGAAGGTTGCAGCAGCTGATCTATAGTCTGTTTTGTAATGTAATGTAATGTAATAGCAGTAGTTAACATAGCAGTGTTTGTATAGATCAGAGGTTAGAGTTTGTTAGGAGGTTAGATGTCACTTTCATGGTGATGTCAGCTAAGATGCTCAGTGGTTTGCAAGTGCCTATAAATAGCTCAGTACTTGGTACTGTTCTATTAGCTCTTTGCATCATCGTCTTCTTTGCACGAACAAACACTGAGCTCTGGCTGGGGGGAGTTTGCATTCATTCATCAATCATTGTAATCGTTATTGAAATAAATTCAATCTTCCGATTCATTGAGAAAAGATGTTTGATCAAAGTATTACTCTCGTTTGATTGTATGCAAAGTTTGTTTTCATCATAATTCCGCTGCACACTCATCCATTTTCATTTTAATTACAAACACAAAATACAATCAGAATCAAACTCAGATCCAACAATTGGTATCAGAGCTTGGACAGTCAAATTTGATTTAACAATCATTTTGACGTAAATAGTTCGGCTCATAACAGTTGATACTGATCGTTTGTTCGTTCGTTGAAAATCAGAGCAAGGATTAATCACCATTAAAGTTGATTTCTCAGTGTCTGTAAAACAACAAGAATGACGTCACAATCTCAGGATGATAAAAACAACATCGGCTCGCTTTTTAAACCACCTATGCTAAAAAGAAATGAGTACAACATCGGGCAGAGGAGGATGGGTCACATCCTCGCTCAACAAAGCACAGGTTGTTGGAGGTCTGTCGTCTTTGGTCCCCACGTTCCCACAGTGCCAAGCGCTGAAGATGCTAAAAAGTTCGTTCCAAAACCAGTTGAAAATTATACCGAAACCGACTATCAAAAGTTCAAACTAGATGCTAAAGCGTTTAGCATCATAGCATCAGCGCTGCCCAATGAGATATATGCTTTATGGGACGCGCTTAAGGAACAGTTTGGGGGAACCGAAGAAGTCATAGAAAACAATAGGGAAATCCTGAACCAACAGTATGAAACATTTTGTCATGTTAGAGGTGAATCACTGACGCAACAATTTGAGCGTTTCAGTTGTCTCATCAGTGAACTGAGGCTTGTTAATACCACTTATACAAACTCAACTCAAAATAGCAGGTTCCTCAGGTCACTGCCAGAAAAATGGGACACCATAGCTTTTGTCACCCGAAACTCACTTGAGTTCAAGGATCTGACCTTAACCCAACTCCACGGTCGACTCCTGACCTACGAAAGGGAGTTGAACCAAAAAAGGAAGTTACAAGAGTCAAGAAAAGCCGTTGATGATTATACATTCGGTAACACTGCTCTTCTGGGTCAAGAAGAATCTGGGATCAGTGGTAAGGATCAGGGTTATGATCACTTCATTGACATAACTGCTGGGGCAAATTTTAACAACCCTGATCCTCACTCTGCAAGTTATGCATTCACTGCAAACGAAAACCAGATGTCAGACAATCTAAGCTTTGAACTCAATGATTTACAACATTTTGATCCCACTGACTTAGAAGAGATGGATATTCTGCACCAGTTGGCTTTGCTCAGTGTTAGAACTAGCAAATTCTATAAAAGAACAGGGAGAAAATTCCCAGGACTTCATGGGAATTTGAGGGTTGGGTTGGATAAATCGAAAATCAAGTGTTACAAGTGCAATAGGTTAGGGCACTTTGCTAGGGAATGCAGAAGTCAAAATACTGGACCAATAGTTACTCACCCTAGCTCTAACCCTAGACCACAAAGTCAAAACACTGTGCACTATACCCAATATACCCCTGCAGCTCAAGTGAACACTGCTCACTATGCTGCTACCCCTGTGCCTGTGCATTATGTCCAAACTACTGTCCCACAAATTCAGTACTTTCAAACCCCTGCTCCACAGGTACAAGTGCAACCTGTTGCACCTCAAACCACTGCTCCAGCCGCAGTACAACCAGATCAACAAAGCTTTTTCACTTAAGGGTTTGTTGACTGGAGCAGTATGCCTGATGACCTTAGTGATGAAAATTTTGCACTCTATGCTTTTAATGAACCTTCTCATGATGAATTTTGCTTGATGGCATTAGAGTCAATACCAGAGAGGATTGAAACTGAAGAGGAACAGCAAAGTACTGAAACAGTGGATGAGGTGACTGAAGCACTGATTACTGCTGTGGCTGGTGAAATATTGTTGGGAGAAAGTTCAGGTACCCTGATTGAACCACTGACAGACCCATGGTCCGAAGAGAACAAGGAAGAAAAGAAAGAAGAAAAAGCAGGTGAGAAAGAAGAAAGAGCTGATGATGAAGAAAATCCTCAATGTGATTGTGCAATGATGGCTGCTGCCAAGGTATCACCTCAAGTTCTTGAAAAACTATGTTCTGACAATTGCATTATTGCTTTTGCTAACATCAAAGAGGTAAATGAAAACCTTCGGGATAAAATCTTAACTGATGAAGTCAAATTTGAAAGATCTTTAAAAGAACTTAAAAACAAATTGACTGAAAAGGAAAAAGAGATCAGCAGTCTGAAAGAAGAACAAAGCATAACCAAAACTCAACTCCAAACTATGGTAGAAAAATACCAAGTTTGCAAAAAGGAGTTGGAGTCCACCCAGATCACATGTGAGAGATGGGTGGAATCATGCAAAGGGTATGAGGTTATGCTTGAAAAACAGATAAAAAGCAATGTGAAATTTGGTGTTGGTTATAGAAAACATGATGATGAAACCACTGCTTTTGGAAAATCTGTTCAAACCACTGATGTAACCACTTAGTTCATCCCCACAAACAAGAATGGCCAAGAAGTGAAAATCACTGACAAACTTGGTAACAAAATCACACTTGACAGACCAATGGGATCCTCTACTTTTGAGGAGCTTGAAGATTATCAGTTTAAACCAAAATGGTCTGATGAGTGTGATATTCTTGAAAATTTCAAGCCAATGGACTTTACATCAACTGATGGTGTTAAAGCTCCAAAAGCTAAAGTCATACCTCTCAAGGACATCCCAACAGTGGTTAAAACCTCTGCTGCAAAGGAGTCTGAAAAGAGAAAGAAGAAAGAAAAAATTGATAACTTGTTTTGTGAATTCTGTGAGAAAAGCAATCATCTAACAAAAGACTATTTCCACTTAAAAGCTTATTATTTAAACAGAACAAGTGTCATTGTTTCAGCTGAAAGTTGCATTGTTTGTGGTAAAACAAACCACAAAACTCAAGCATGTGTGTATCTCAAAAACTTTTTGATGTGAAAAAGAATGAGTACATTGCTAAAACATCCTTGAGTCCATCATCATCATCAACATCTGTCAAATTCACCAAGAAACAACCACTGTTTGTGCCAGTTCAAACAGCTGTCACAAAACTGCTGAACCAAACATC